>JADRCD010201478.1:0-79243 GCA_019843815.1 Montemys delectorum
TTATTATTATTATTATTATTATTATTATTATTATTATTTTACCTATTTGTATTCTAATGAGAGAGAGAGGGGAGAGAGGGGGGAAGAGAGAGGGACAGAATTTGGGTGAGTTGGGGAATGTGTAGGATATAAGAGGAGCTGGGCAAGGGAAAACTGTAATTAGAATAATAAGGAAATGTGTCCACCTGTTTGGTGTTTTAGTAGATTCCATACAGTGGTAACAATGTAAACATCTATAGGGGAAACAATAGGGAATTTCTGCATATGATCCTAAAATTTCATTGAATACTGGCACAAGACAGATTTTTATTAGAAATTTTACTTTAAATTTTTTTAAAATTTATTGTTATTGTTTAGTAAGATTTGTGGAAAGAAAGGAATTGCATGCTTAGATTTCCTTTCTGGGCAGAAAATGGCTTCTTGAGTTTCCTTGGGTGCATTTACTGCTCAGGTTGCAAGCTTCAGCTCTTGTATGCTTAGGATTTTAATAACACAGTAAGGATTTCAGGTAAGCATGTATTCTTTTTCCCTAGGTCTTGAGGAAGACTGAGTAAATGCAATGGCCTATACTGGGTAGAAGGGCATTTCCTGAATAGTGGGCAGATCATGCTGAAAGGGTTTAGGCCTTTCATAGACAAGAGCAGTAGAACTTAACCTCAAGCTTACACAATTGTCTCAACTACATCTGTGGTGTCAATCATGGCATTTGTTGCTTGAGAAAATGGATGTTACTATATATTTGATTTTGCTTCTCAGTACAGTCAGAAAAGAAATATATAAATAGTTCATTTGAAGAATATAATAGACTGAAAACACACTTATTACTTTGTACTAAGGTTATAGTGGTCTTTTCTTAAGATTTTAAAAATGTCAACATTTATTGTATATTTTTAAAATTAAAAACTGGGTTTGATTAGATGGCTTAGTGGGTAAAGACATCTGTTATCAATCCTGATGACCTGAGTTAGATCCCCCGAGATCCACATGGTAGAAAAGATGAAGCAAATCCTGTATGTTGTCCTCTTACCTCAGTAGGAGTCCAGATGGACACACACACACACACACACACACACACACACACACACAGACACACACATGCATACACACACACACACATACACACACTCATACATACACTCACACATACACTCACACACACACACACACACACACACAGACACACACATGCATACACACACACATACACACACTCATACATACACTCACACATACACTCACACACACACACACACACACACACATGAACAAAAATGTAATGAGATAAAACTAAAACTCATCTTTTAAACATACCACTACAAACAAAAGGCACATTATGTAAATGAAAAAGCACAGTAATATATTTGAGAAAAACATTACGTCCAGTTTCATGTAGAAATCCTATAGCAATGTTAAGATAAATACCCCAAGAAAAATTGCATAAAAATACTTGTCATCAAAAAGGATCCATAAAAGGACACAACCACGCAACCCACAGGACAATGTGCTCATTTGTTAGTCATTGTGGACGTTCTCTTGTGAGCTACTGTCAGAGACCACCACAGTACTCCATTGCACCTGACAATGCTCGCTACTGATGATGACATAGCTCATTTACCCTTGCATGTGGATGATGGAAATATGAAATCATACGGCAGCCTTGAAAAGCTTGCAATATCTTAAAATGGTGAGCAAAGTCTTTACAGATGAGGCAGATAATCATATTCCTAGGTGTTTCCCTAAGACAAATGAAAACATATGTCCCATGAAACCTTGTTCTGGAAGCCCAGGAAGTTTTACATGCTTATCACTAGACTGTGAATAGCTACTTGTTTGTTGACTGCAAACTAAAATAATTTCCAGCTGACCTGGGAAAGAGAGATAGATTATAAAACGGTTTAGTGAATTTGGGTGGATGGGCTGTGCTCCTAATTACAGTAGTAATTATATAGCTTTAGCCATCTGTTAAGACACACTGATTTATAACTTTTGCTAAGAAAGAAATTAATTTGGAAAAAAATCCCTAATTTCCAATATATTTAGCATAAAGTCCTGGCTTCCTCATTAGTCTAAAAATGCTTTCTTACTTAGTTCATCCCTTGAGCTGGCTACTCTTGTTTCAACCCCTGGTCCTCCCACACAAACACAAAGCTGCTTACATTTTCCAAGCACTTCATGCTCTTTCTACTTTGTCTTTTATGCTTCCTGGTCCGGTTGTTTGATGCCTTTGCTTTTCCTTCTCTAGAATAACTTCCTCTCATTCAATAAGACCCTGTGCAGAGTCTTCTCCATGGAGTCTTCCCAGGCTACCTACTATGAGCTGCCAGAAATTCCCTGTGTTTCCATGGAGCCCTACTCTCTTCTTCCATGGAGCGTATTGCTGTTATTGGTGCCTGGCATCACAATTCTGTGTTATTGCAATTACTTTTCCATTCTTAGTGTGTAGCATAGAATACACATTCAGCTGTTCAATCACTATTTGCTGAAGAAGTTGCAATATGTAAAGGTTAAACCTTTGGGAATTTACATTGTTTTTTGGCAGTTCAAGGAAATGGGATAACGTTAGAAACTATTGAGGGAGAGGTTGGTTGTGAATATAATGGAATGTCTATAGGTCACATTGTAGATTCTCTCTAATCCCTCTATCTTCTTTTTTATGCTATAACAGTACTCTGGACCAGGTATGACTTGATTGTGGGCCTTATCATTAGAATTGTTTCTTCCAGTTCACTTTCTTGGTGCATGCTTTTACTCTGGTCTCACATGCCTGGCTTCTGTAGTCCCTTCTTCTTCAGGTTATCTCTTACTTCTCAGGCTTCCAGTTTCTCTCTCTGTCTCTCTGTCTCTCTGTCTCTATGCCTCTCTGCCTCTCTTTCTCTCTTCTCTCTCTCTCACACACACACATGCAAACACACACATGCACATACACATTTACATGCATGTTCACACACAGGCATGCATGCATCCCATTTCCATGGTTGTTTGAAACCTCATAATTTATTAAAATAAGCACACTTAATAAAAATAATGGTTAAACTTCTGGCCTACCATTTGGGAAAAGTAACACCTTCTTATGTTCATATAGGATATTGATGACCTGTTCTGGCGACTTGAAGACTTCATAAAACTGGAGTAGCATTGTCTCCTGATTCTTCATTAAACTGCTTTTCTTTTTCTGTTGTCATTGCTGCTGAGCCTGACAAGCGCCAGTGTCCTGACTTTATTTTAGAAGAGATGATGAATGAGTGGAGAAAGAAAAGTGTTAGACTCTATTTTCCTTGAACTTTATGACCTTAACCTCAAAATGACTTTCCTTGTATTTCATACACTTGTGAATCTTCATCTATGTCCAAAGTGTCCAAAGCTGCCTCTGTCTGATCTCTTTCCACACCTTCCTATTGTTATATCTTTCCTTTCCCTCCCTAGCTTCTCCCACATTGACACGTTCATGAAGATTCTGATGTCTACCCCTAGCTGGTGTGTGACTCATTTCAAATCATGTTTTTTTTTGAAGGTTGAAAAGAAGTAGATGTGATTATAGTTGTTACAAATAATGCTACTGATTATTGATAATTATGACAACAGAAAGTATTGGGATTATTTTTCTACTTAAAAAGATGCTGTAAGTTCTGTAGTCCATTACTTTGCTAAGTGTTTCTCTGAGGAAACACTGTGATTTTCAGAAATTATGTCTAACATTTTGATTACTATTGGGATAAGGCAATATTTGAAACAAACATTGAGGTTCACTTTCTTTTTTATTGAAAGCACAATCTATACAAATTGATTGCAGGCTATGATTGTGTTGAAATCACGGCAATCCTTCCTTTGAAAATCATCTTAGATGAAAAGCTTAACGCCTCTTCTTTTCAAAGATTATTTGAAGGTTTTCAAATGAAAGTGTCTTTTCTGTCTGTGAATGCACGTAGAAGGAGCTGGTGTTGTTCTACAGTATTTGGTGCAGAAGCACTTGTCAGTCCATCACTCATACTTGTGACAGAACATGGAAAGTTCACTGCAGTTGTCATTTCTATGGGAAACGTGAACAATGGTCTCACATCAATTTGATGTAGACTCTGTTCTGACAACTGAGAACAAACTTTTAAAGCAAAGGTGTAACATACAACAGGAGCTTCACTTGCACTGAATATTTTTCACAATGTTTAAAGTGTTTATATATGTTTCATGGAAGAATTCTGTCTTTTGGAAACAACAATTAGAGTCGATGACAAAACTGTGGCAGTGAAGGATATCTATCTAACCCCCCAGAGCTCAGGCATGTATAAGATCTGATTACAGGAGTAAGATTATCTAGAAACTAAGCCAAACATGATTATGTTATCTAAATGAGAGCACCTTCCTTGCCTGCTTGATTTGGAAGCAGAAAAATCCCTCATGCAAATGCTCAAGACGAAAAGCAAATGGGCTTTACTTGAACCAAGGGTTACTCAGTTCACCTGAGAATGAAACTGGGGTTATATTTAAAGGTGAAAATGCATCTCAAAGGCTACATCAGCTGAAAAGGTTTTAGAAAGCCATTGAGATTATGTGAGTTAAGCCATGGTTAAATAGACTGTCTGTTTGGCTTTGAGTACATGAAAGTCGGGGTTCTTCTAAGACAAAGAGGAAAAAATTCAGCCAAAGGCTCAACTGTAACCTGAGAAATAAATCTATTAGTGGCAGAGAAGTACACAGAAGTGACAATTTAATGCCAAAGGTCACTGACACACTTGTTAAGTCTCCATCAAGTGTGCATATTTAAAAGCAGGGTATTTCTTGATAGAGGTTAAACTTTATGATACATTACCAGTGTGCATTTGCATTTAATTAAAATAACATATGCATGCTTATTTATAAAAACATTTAAAATTTAAAGTAAAAGGATTTGCCTCACTTTGGCCTGAATAGCTACCATCAAGAATTCTGACAAGTGTTAGAGAGGATGTAGGGAAAGAGCAACTCTTATTCACTGCTGGTGGGGGTACAAGTCCATATACTTTTTGTGGATATCAGTTTGGAGGTTCCACACACAAGAAATACTGTATGACACAGCTATTTCCCTCCCAGGTACACCTAAATTACAGAGGTATTTGTACATCTGTGTTAATGGTAATGAAATAGAACCAAACTGGGTACCATAAAAAATGGTTAATGAAATGTGTTATATTTACAAAGTAGAATGTATTTTAGCTATAAGGAAAAATAAATCATGAAATTTTCAAGAAAATAGATGGTCTTAAAAAGTATAAAATTAAATGCAATGTCATTCAAATTGGTTAACAAGATAAATCTATGTGTTTTTGTTCAAATGTAGACCCTAGCTCTACTATATGCATAAATACATATAAACAGCTATAAGTATAGATATAGTATGATATTTAGAAATGAGATCAAGAAGGGGTTAGTATTAAGTGATGAGGAAAGATGGAAATCACGAATCATAGAAGAGAATATAAAACTAATTGTTTTCTAGTTTTAACTTTTTTTTTTGTAGTGGATAGGTGATTTAAAATGTAATGGACATGAAAATATAAAGTCCCAAGTGATGATAATGATGATGAAATAAAATTCATTCCTCTCCAGGTTGCTTTTGGTCATGGTGCTTTATCAAAGCTACAGGAAGCAAACTAAGCAACACCCAAGCAAATATAAGCATCTAATGCATTCTGAGACTCTATGGGATGTGATTGATAGTTACTATCTTACTATCTACTGGAAAAGAGAATGCAATCACAAGAGAATCACAATAGAACATAACAAAATGTGACGTCCTAGATCGCAAAATGTTTGCATATTTCAGTTGAGAAAAACATTTTAGTTGAGATAGAAAATGTAAATATTAGGGAGGGAGTGTTTAAGTAAAGAAATAAGTGGCTTTCTAGCTACGAGAAGGAACCAGTCTCCACCATGGTTCTGAATGATACCCTCACTTGGTACATACCCATGCCTAGCATAGTCCTCTGCTATGTAGATTGTGCTGGTGTATACTAGCAGAAGAATGCAGTAAAGGTAAATGTTTGTGTAGAGATAATCTCTTATACCAAATGAAAGCATTACTTGTCCATAAAAGTCTGATTGTCCAATAAATTGAGGCAAGATTAGAAAATGGGACAACCAGTAGAGAGAGTGAAGAATTCTGCAATAGAATCAGGCATGAAGGAGATTTGCCCTAAACTCTGAGGAGGAGGCAGACAGATGCATAAAACTGAGAAGGTAACTGTCTATGTGACATGCTTAGACTAGGAAAAAAACTGAGATATCAGAGTCATGATTTTGGAGAACAAAGTAGTCAGGTGGAAAGAATATGAGGGTACAGATGGGTTTAACTATAGGTTTGTTACTTTGTGTAGCTTGTAGAACTAAATGTTACTCTACTAATAAAACTTTTACTCAGTTATGGATTCAAGAAATATGTGTTCAAAGTCAATTCTATGTCACATCAAATAAAATTAAACACAATGCAATTGTATATAGTTTGCTTTCTTATAATATGATTATAAGAATATGTTAGTTGTCTAATAAATCTTTAATGATATTAAAAAGTAACTAATAAAACTTAATGGCTTCAGAATGTCGGTTTTAATTGTATGGAAGTTTATTTAGAAATATGGAGTTTAGGACTAAGTGGTTTCCTTAAATTAGCTATGGATGTTTTTGTTTGAGTTTATTACAATAAAGTTATTTGAAAGAAAAAAAGGGATCACCTGCTATAGCTAGAAATTCTTCCTGTTGCACCAAAGGGTAACAAGTTCACCTCTATTTACACATATCTGTTCCTGTGTTCTAATTTACCTGTTAATAAATTTCCCACTACCTTGGCTTTATCACTGTTGCATTTTCTTGTTGGGCCAAGTACTCCGCTGCTGCTGCCACAGCCACAGGGAGACAGGTGGTGGGGGAATGAAAGGGATGGGAGAGAATGACCCGCTTCTTGCCAGAGGTCCTGTACTCTGGGCGGTGGATGTGGGTGTCTGTCAGCCTACCCGACTCCACAGGGTGGGCATCTGGATTCCAATCCTCGGGGAGCAAGGCAGGGGTGGGGGGTGAACAGGTGTGTGTGTGGGGTGTCCCTGTGCCTCACGGAGTCAAAGAACACAGGTTCAAGCCCCTGGGCATCGCAGGTGATGCTAGATGCTGTGGAGGAGCTGAGAATGAATTGGGGTTCCCAGAGCGACTCAGTCATCAATGGGAGGAGAGGCCTTTGGTCCTGTGAAAGTTCTATGCCCCATTGTAGGGGAATACCAGGGCCAGGAAGTGAGAGAGGGTGGGTTGGTGAGCAGGGACTGGGGGGAGGGAACAGGGTTGTTTTTTTTTGTTTTGTTTTGTTTTGTTTTTTGTTTTAATTTTGTTTTCTTTTTTTCTTTTTCTTTTTTTTTCTTTTTTGGAGGGGAAACTGGGAAAGGAGATATCATACAACACGTAAATAAAGAAAACATCTAATAAAATAAAAAAAAAGAAGAGTAAGAGGCTAAGAAGGAAAAAAGAAAGAAGAGAGGGGAGGGGCAAACCACCCCTTATATGGTGGGCTAGGCTACCTGTCTGTGGGGCTGGGCATACCTGGCTGTGGTCAGATGACTGTGAGGGGTAGAATCCAGCCAGAATGATGGGAGCTGGGGCATTGTCTAGCCACAGAATAACGGAATGAGTGAGGGCTGGTGGTGACAGCCATTTATATTTGGGAGCGTGTCTCCATTCTTTTGTCCTTTGTGGAATCTTCCACTGGATCTCCAGAAGTTAAGACTTGCTCAACCAAAACACAAACTGCTTTTCATGCCCCAACATTTTCTTATTCTGTTTTGGGGACAAATAATCACTTGTCTGTCAGTAATTACTTTAGACCTGTAGGAGAAATTAATGATTCCTTCCTCATTTTTGTTTTATTTTTTCCTTTTTTTATTAGATATTTTCTTTATTTATATGTCATATGATTTCTCCTTTCCCAGTTTCCCCTCCCCCCAAAAATAAATAAATAAAAAAAACAAGAACAAACCTCTGTTGCCTTCCGCCTCCCCCTGCTTGCCACCCTGCCCTCTTCCACTTATTGGCCCTGGCATTCCCCTACACTGTGGCACAGAACATTCACAGGGCCAAGGGCTTCTCCTCCCATTGATGACCGACTTTGCAATCCTCTACCATATACATGCTGCCACAGCAATCAGTCCCACCATGTGTATTCCTTGGTTGGTGGTTGAGTCCCTGGGAGCTCTGAGGGTACTAGTTAGTTCATATTGTTGTTCACCCTAAGGGGCTGCAAAGCTTTTAGCTCCTTCGGTCCTTTCTCTAACTCCTTCATTGGGGACCCTGTACTCAGTTCAATGGATGACTGTGAGCCTGTACTAGTAGGAGACTGTCAGAGCCTCTCAGGAGACAGCTATATCAGCTGAATTGTCCTTCCTTCAGTCTCTGCTCCAAAGTTAGTCTCTGAAACTCCTTCTGTGGGTATTTTGTTCCCCCTTTTAAGAAGGAATTAAATGTCTATGTTTTGGTCTTCCTTCTTCTTGAGATTCTTGTGTTTTGTGGGTTGTTCTTCCTGTATTCTGAACTTCTGGGCTAATAACCACTTATCAGAGAGTGCATACCATGTGTATTCTTTTGTGATTGGGTTACCTCACTCAGGATGATATTCTGCAGATCCATCCATTTCCCTAAGAATTCATAAATTCATTATTTTTAATAGCTGAGTAGTACTCCATTGTGCAGATATACCACAATTTCTGTATCCATTCCTCTGTTGAGGGACATCTGGGTTGTTTCCAGTTTCTGGCTATTATAAATAATGTTCCTACGAACATGGTGGAGCATGTGTCCTTATTACGTGTTGGAGCATCTTTTGGGTATATGCCCAGGAGTGGTATAGCTGGGTCCTCTGGTAGAACTATGTCCAATTTCCAGAGGAACTGCCAACCTGATTTCTAGAGTGGTTGTACCAGCTTGCAATCCTACCAGCAATGAAGGAGTGTTCCTCTTTCTCCACAACCTCTCCAGCATCTGCTGTCACCTGAGTTTTTTATCCTAACCAATCTGACTGGTGTGAGGTGGAATCTCAGGGTTGTTTTGATTTGCATTTCCCTGATGAATAAGGATGTTGAACATGTCTTTTGGTGCTTCTCAGTCATTTGGTATTTCTCAGTTTGTTTAGCTCTTCTACCCATTTTTAATAGTGTTATTTGGTTCTCTGGAGTCTAACTTCTTGAGTTCTTTGTATATATTGGATATTAGCCCTCTATCAGATATAGGATTGGTAAAGATCTTTTCCCAATTTGTTAGTTGCTGTTTTGTCCTATTGACAGTGTCCTTTGCCTTACATAAGCTTTGTAATTTTATGAAGCCCCATTTGTCAATTCTTGGTCTTAGAACATAAGCTATTGGCATTCTGTTCAGGAAATTTTCCCCTGGGCCTATGTTCTAGAGGCTCTTTCCCACTTTCTAGGAGAAATTAATGATTTCTTCCTCATTTTTGTTTTCAATGTAGCCCCTTTTTCTTCTGGAATTTATGTGGCCAAGTGCTGCGTGAGACATTGCCACCTCTCCTTTTGGCTGTCCATGAATTGCCTAGATATGACGTTTGAGCTCCTATTATATGCTAGCTCCTTCCCTAGTTCCCAAGGAGATACATATCAGGAGATGAAAGAATGAATACTGAATCTGTCTTCACAGTTACTAGCTACTGGGAAGACAATGAAAGTGGTGTAGAAAAGTGATTCCATTGGAGGTGGAAGCCCACTGGGGAGAGAAGCAACTGTGTCTCTAGAGAAATGACATTTGAGTTGAATTTTCAGGGAACCCAAGAAACAAATATAAAGTTTCAAATGTAGAAGGAGCAGGTTATGATGGAAAATATAAGGAGGAGACATGGGTTTCAGAAAAGCAGATAAGATTGAAGTTATATTAGAAAGCCTAGTGGTCAGATCATGGGGTTGGTCAGCCATATGGAAGTTTGTGTTTACTTTGCAGTTTAATGGAAAATGACTCTTTGTTTCAATTGTGAGGGCAGTGGTTAGTTTAACTATCATTATGCCTTATTCTGTTGGTTTTGTTGTTAAAGATGGGTCTGAGAAAACCAAGAAGACTAAAAGGTATGGAGGTTTTCATGAGTAAAGGTAAAGTTTGAGTACCCTTTAGTGAGCCTCCTTCAACTGAGGAAGGAGGAGAAGACAATTCCCTATGGGATTCAGTGCCAGCACTGACAGTTAAGACCAAGGAATAGCTTATCATTCCCCCATTGAGTTCCAAATAATGAAATGAGACCAATTCAGTATTTCTTGCTCAGGCTCAATTTTTCCTTTTGAACCGAAAGTGACATTGTGAAAAGTGCCACAGTAAGACATTAAATTCAATAAAGATAGTGTTTCTTATACACTACCTAATAGTCATTTCTTTAGGGAAAATGTTTTTAGTTAGGTCAGGAACTGAGAGAAACATGAACATTTCATGTTCTTGATTCATTCATTAGCAAAAACCACTTGCTTGGGGTTTCCTTGTATCCTATACATTATAGAGCTGCATCTCAGCTATCAAAAATAGGTCTGTTAACCAGTATCACCGCATTCTCAGTTAAACAGCTTGGTTCTGCCCTGTGATAAATGCCCATAGCTTTTTAAAGAGCATACTTTCACATATTCAATTTCACACATGATGAAGCACTAGATTCTTTTTTCTGAAGGGTAATCAAAGACAATGATGTCTTGGGGAGATTGCTTTAAAATGAATCCCCATGTATGTTAGGCACTTTCGTTGCTATGACAAACTAGCTGATAAAATCAACTTAAAAGAGGATAGATTTATTTTGGCTCACAGGGTCAATTTTCTGTATGTGGTGAGCCGGCTTTATTGCAATGATCCTATGGTGAGGGAGAGAAAGCATCATGACAGTGAAAGATATGGCCGAGGACAGTGCTCACCTCATGGCAGCTGGAAAGCAGAAAGATAAGTAGAAATAAATGTAGGGGGCAAGGCAGGAGAAAGTTATAACTTTTAAAGATGTGCTCTCCAAAACTCACCTCATCTAATCCGACCTCAACTTCGATAGTTTCCATCATCTCCAAGTAGAATGTTTGAGTCTACTTGTGGATAATTCATTTCCATCATTTTCAAAGCCCTATCTCTAAACATTGCATTGGGAACTAAGGCTTCAACTCATGATCTTTTTAGGGGATACTCTATAGCTAAAACAACCCTGTGAGTCTCTGAATTTATTTGGTCCTCTAGCTGTATTTTAAGTAATGGTCATATGTTTTATGAGCAAAGTTTAAAGGAACAACAAATTCAACTATAATAGTTCCAGACACTCTTCTAAAGTGAGTACTGCACCAATGCATAAAATGGTTAAACATAGTTACGTGGAAGCATTCTGGGCACCATGGCAAATACAAATAAGGCCTTGGGGAGACTACCTGTACAGTTAAAGCATTAAAAATTATAATGATAAGTATTTATTTAAAATAGATGATATATAATTTTTCTTCATTAAATAATAAAATAAAATAAGTTAAAACAAAATCTAACACATTAGATTTGGACAAGTCAAACAAACAGAAGAAATTATCCCAAGAGAAAGCACCAGAGTTAGAGATCCACTTGTTCACACACTTAGGAATCCCATAAAATCGCTAAACTAGTGGCCATAATACCTACACACGGGACCTTTTGCAGATCTGTGCAGGCCCTGTGGATGCTGCTTTATTCTTTTTGAGTCCATATGAGCTCTGATCATGTTGACTTAGAAAACATTATTCTCCTGGTTTCCTTCATCCCCTCTGTCTCTTACACTTTTTCCATAATATTGTTAGAAAAGTTTGTGGAAATTTTGGAGTACTCAGAGGTGGTCAAAAGAAAGGCATAGTGTTGCTATAATACACGTACTTACAATCCAGCACTTGGAGACAGAAGCATAATAGTCTTGAGTTGAAGGAAAATCTCAGCTATATACATAGATTCTGTCTCCAAACCCCTAAACAACAACAATGTCATAAAGGGCCAGACAGATTTTCTTTGAAGCCACAGCACTTGTAGTGAATTATAAAAGATCTATGTTCTTATCTAAGACAAATATGGCATTGATAAAAGACCAATTGGTTATGCATAAGAATCTAAAAGTATCAGACACTGCAGCTTAATTATTAGGGAAAGAAACATTGAAAATCCAGCAGAAATTTTACAAGATAGAATCTCTAGCATATTGAGGAATTCATTAACACTACAGTAGATACTATGTCTCTTCATGGACTTGTAGACAGAGACCAGAGAGAAACATTCCATTAACCTTTTCTAGGGACAAAGTAGGCTTACATAAACAAGCAGTTGCCGTAAAGCTGGAGGATTGGCAAGACAAGACCAAAATAACTCAGAGTAACATTTAACCTAAATTTCTATGTCATAATGATAATGCTACCTAGAATAATGTCTTTTTTTGCCTTATTTATTTTTCTGATCATTCATATTTGAAAAGCTTTTCAATATTCTTTTATTTTATTAAAGAGAATTAAGAACAGTTTTAGCTTGTGGCTCTATGAGGTACAAAGAATAGTGTATTTCAAGATGAAAAGAGTAATGTATTTCAGATTATGCCATGCTAAGTTCATTGCTTGCACACGTTTTCTGTGGACCAGTTGTTTTGTTGTCAATACTTAGGACTGGAATGATGAAGTGATGAGTCAATCAGCTAATTCTGTAAGACAATGAACATGTTTCACTTAGCAAATCTTTCATGGGTTTGAAAGCCATTTTTGTTTTGTTTTTGTTTTTTGACATAGTAGCCTAGAGTTTGGGAATGGTAAATGTGCATGAACACTTCCCATTGATGTATTAGGGATTGGAAACAGTTCCATGTATACTAGCCAGGAACTCCACCAACTAAGCTACACACCTAGCTCCATTCCAAGGATTTGTTTTAATTTATTATTTGAAAATATATTGACTAATCTGTATTTATTCTTTCCTCTAAGCAATAATGCAAAGCTCTATACTGACACAATTTAAATGAAGGAGTTATATTCTGATGAAAATAAACTACACAATTAGGTCAGTATTCTGGAAGTAGAAGTTTAATTACAGTTCAAAATTATTCGTGGTTTCCCTGTTATAAGACAAAATGTAAGTGTTCCTGGGAATTAATGTGAGTGCCAGGGAAGCTAAACATTTTTAAAAGGAACAATATAATCATGATTATTCGCATTTCTCTAGAAGCACACATTACTATGAAAATGTTAAAGAATAAGACAGTACAAGAACACATTAAAAATAGGTAGTTGATATAAATTCTTCATATTTTGGTGAAACTAAAATGAAATACTTAATTTTCAATAGCATTCAGAATATTTATTGAAAGATGGAAAACACAGATAGGTTTGATGAGTCTGTATGTCTTTAGGAGAGAGAAAATAAGCAATTTTTATTTGATTTGGGTTCACATTTAAGGAGTAACAATAATACTCTATATCTTATCCTTTTCTTTAATCTAGAAAGAACTTGATTTGTCTTTTATTAAAAAACAATGTAGTGATCAATGAAATGGCTCAATAGGTAAAGTCATTTGCCACCAGTCTTTAAGACCTGAGTTTAATTCTCAGAGTGCAGATGGTGGAGGGAGAAAATTAATTCCTGCAGGTTGTCCTCTGGTTTCAACGAGCTTCTCATAGCATTGTGCAATCCAAACACTAAACAAATAAACAGAAAAACAAATTATAAAGATTAAAATAAAATGCCATACCAATATTTAGCCGTTTTAGAAAAGCAAGCATATGCCAGGTTGAACTTTACTTTAGTATGTCCCCCACTGAAGGAGTTGTAAAGTAATTTAGAAGCGGAATAACTCATGAATAAAAGAAAAATTACTTTAGAATAAGTATGGTATCATTTAGTATATTCCCACAAATAAATTGAAATTACTATAACACCAAATTAGTATTTTGTCAGTCGATAAAATCTTTCTGTATTTCTGTTGGGAGATACATAATACCCTTTCCTGCATGTTTATTCTCTCAAGATCTGCTTTCCTTGATCTCATGTATCTCTCCTGTGGTATGAAGTATAAATAATCAATGATAGTGAGGTAGAAGTAAAGCTGACATATATTAATTAGAGTAATTCTGATTATACTCTAGGTATTTCCCAAGGACAATTGAATATCTTGGAAATAGCTGATACTCTATAATTCTGCATGGTCTAAAGAACCACCCCCACTTGTGAGAGTTGATTGGCGTGGATTCAATCATGAGACACAAGTTTAGTAGATTGTAGTCTCTAGGAATGAGAAATTAAGATTTTAAAATAGCACCAATTTAAAGACATATACAGTTATTTAGCATAAGCAGCATTCTGTTAGGTACCCATAGTAATGCTACTTTAGAGTTGCCAAAATTGAGCATTTCTAGATTAAGTACATTACTCTATTCATATGGGGATAAAAAATAGGAATTGAGACAAACTACAGCTCATCTGACAGCTAACCTGAAAGCTAACTGATGCCTGTGGCCAGTAATATGCTACTTCAGTATTGCAGGTAAGTTCTTTAGCTTTTGTCTCTGGAACTGTAAAACTATGATACACAATTCATCCTCTACAGACTGGATGAAGAAGAATTTCTCAACAATAAAAGTATCTTTGATACCTTTGATATCTTTGAGATATCTGTCGTGTTATGCCTGCTAACAAGCCTAACTAATACCAACCTAAGAACTTGAAAAATAGAACAGAGATGATATTACAAGTTACTCTACAAAATTACTTTAGCTAGGAAGTATAGTTTTTTTTTAATAGCAAAATGTAAAGATGACTCATTACCAGAGAGAGGACAACCCTTGCTAAGAAAGCTTTTGCATGTTTGTCGGTATCTGATGTGGATAAAAGTATTTATAAAATTAATGTAATGCTTTAGGATAAATACTTCTAAATTTAAGCCTAGAAGTCAAATTTACTACTGTGAGCATTGCCAAATACAAGTTATATACTGAGACTATAGGTTAAAAATATTTGCAAGCTGTGGCTACCATTAACAACTTGCTTTTCCTGGAGTTTCCAGAATACATCCTCAGAGCATCTAAAGCACAAGTGGTAAAAGTCTGGGGATCTAAGGGTTCCAGTAAGGTCCAAGCCAAACATAAAGATACATGAGATAACCATCACTGAAATGAGATTGCTCTCAGATGATGGAACTGAAGAAAACTTCTAATACAAATGCTTCTCATATCTCTTCCCCGTAAAAACCTGTTGCACAATTGTGATAGAGTAAATTTAATATTACCTTCTTAGTTGTGCAAGTGTTTCTTTTTTCTTTTTTTTTTTTTATTAATCATTCCACTTTTTTTTTTTTTTTTTTTTTTTTTTTTACATCTCAAATGATATCCCGTTTCCTGGTTATTCCCTCCACCAACCCCCTATCCCATGATATCCCACTTCCTGGTTATCCCTCCACCAACCCCTCATTCTACATCTTCCCTCCTCTTTCCCCTTTGCCTGTATGAGTATGCTCCCCGACCAATGCACACTCTCCTACCCCATCACTCCAGCATCCCCCTATACTAGGGCATCAAACTTCCCCGGGACCAAGGGCCATTCATCCCATTGTTGTCAGGCAAAGTCATCTTCTGCTACATTATGTATATGGAGCTATGGATCCCTACAGGTTCACTCCTTGGTTGGTGGTCTAGACTCTGGGAGAACTGGGTTGTCAGGCCAGCCTTCCACCAGTGGAGTTGCAATCCCCCTCTGTTCCTCCAGTTCTTCTGCCACCTTCCCCACCAAGCATCCACATCTGCATTGGTCAGTTGCTGGCTGGATCTCCCAAGGAACTGCCATAATAGGTTCCTGTCAGCAAGGACCTCTTGACCCTGGCAACAGTGTTGGGTTTGGTGTCTGCAGACATGATGGATCCCTAGCTGGGGCTGTCTCCTGTTGGCCATTTCTTCAGTCTCTGTTTCATTTTTTTTTGTCCTTGTTCTTCCTTTGGTCAGGATCATTTCTGTGTTGAGATGGGTAGGTGGCCCCATCCCTCCACCAGGGGCCATGCCTGTCTACTGGAGCTGGTCTCTATAGATTCTATCTCCCCCTTGTCTAAGAATTTTGGCTAAAGTCATCCCTGTTGGGTCCCGGGAGCCTCACATTTCCATGGTTTCTGAGACCCTCCAGTGGCTATCCCCAGTGGCTATCTTTTCACTAAAATTCCACATTCTAACGAACATCCTCACTTACATCATAGCCACAGAAATAAACAAGAGAAGAATATACTAGAGAGGAAGAAGGATGCCACACAGATTACCCCTCCATGTTCATCTAAAGGGTTGCAATTTTGGCAGTGGCATTTAGGTTTCATAGGTATTTGGGGCTGATTTTCTCATAGGATTTGAGTTAAATATTCTACTTTACATTTTCACACATACACAGAAGTTACCGAAGAGACTATTTCTCTTACATTTTCTATACTACAGAAAACTTGAGAAATAATAGCATTAATTCTTCATTAAATATTCTGAAAAGCAATTCATTGTTTTTAGATAGTCTTTACTGAGAAATTTTGATTGCTGATTAAATGTTATTATCTGTATTAAATCCACTAATATTTTTTGTTCTTTTTAGTGTGTTCCTCTATCTTATTTCCTATGTGGACTTTCTTTGTGGATACATTCATCAACGTCATGGCATCACACATATGAATTAAATCCTGTCTTTTATTTATTTATTTTCTAATTTTCCTTCTAATTCCGAGACTTAGAATTTCTAGTAGAATATCCTCTATTTTCCCCTTCTTAATTCTTCCTGCTCAAGTTTTATTTTGAGCATGTCTCAACTATTTTACTTTCTAAATCCTGATTTTTATTTGGTTGCTTTATTTCTCTGTTTTTCTCATTATTGGTAGTATGAATAATTCATATAATATATTCCTATGGTTTCTTCTAGTCATTTACATGTGATATCTTTTGGTCTTTATATATTTTGGCTTTAAAATATATAAAGTGAATTCTTTGTCAAATGTATTCAGTGTCTAGATTTCCTGTGTAATAGTTAATGAAAAATTTTCGGTTTTGTTGTATATATCACAATTTCTTTTGAAAACTGAACATTTTGAATATTTATTTTAATATGATAATTTGAAGATAAAAATTTCCTGGTTTTGTAGTTGCTTTATATTATGTAGTGGTCTCTGAGATGACTTTTACTGTCCGCATTGTTTGTCATGTATGTGTTGAAGTCTCTCTTTCATGGTGCGCAACTACACAACTCATCAGAGATTCCCTCTTCATCCTGAAACATCTAACAAGTCTTAATCTCCCAGTCTTAGCAACATGCCTTCACTTCTTAGCTAGTGATGTACAGCTGTGTTGTCTTTATTTCTGTTGTACAGAGCCTGCAGTCCATGTAGAGATTAAAGTTTAGGGCCTTTTAAGAGTGTTTTTCTACCTTCATCAGGATATACACATGACCTCGCAGGAACATGCAGGAACTTCTCAAAGACCTTGGATCCCCACTGCTTTCAGTGTTAAGCCTTTATTTCCAACCCTTTTTCATTGCTTCTTACCTTCCTACTTCTTGTTCTTTTAGTATGGAATCAGCCCTGGGAGAGTTCTGACTTTGACAAAATAAATAAAAGGGAGTCCTCTCAAGAGATTGACCCAAAGCTACTAAGCATTTAAACATAACACAATAAAAAAGTACAGGATTGGTGAGAGGGCTCAGTGGATAAAAATATTCAATGATTTTCCAGAAATTAAGAGTTTGATTCCCAGTATTCATTACCTCTACCAAGGGATCTGATACCTGTGACCTTTGTGGGTTTCTGCACTCTTTTACATATTCCCCGAGACAGAAGTACAGGTATGTACTCTTCTATATAATAAAAGCAAATTTTAAAAGAAAAAAACACCCTACAATATTTCAAAACCTTATCGGCTCTATTTGTTCTCCTTTCTGCTATACTAGAACTTAATGTTAGCAATACGGACAACTGCCTACCAGGACCATGTTGACTGGAGCAGGAGGGATGTGGCCCGGGCATGCTAATCTTATGCTGATATTTATGCATATACATGTAAAGTAGAATAAGGTAGAAAAGGCTAACTATCCTTCTAAATGACAGACTTTTAGTATGTTTAAAATTATGTAAGGTTTACTTTTGTGGAGAAAATAATCTTTGAATTTGACATAGGCTGTGACATGTATGCTTTCTTGTATGATAATTTTGTAGGACTTCATTAACTTAGTATATATTGTTCAATTGAAAGTAAAATGAAGTACCAACAAAATGTTCCTAAACAATGAATTGTTCCCCAAAAAGTATGTTAAAATTTAATGTCAAGTTATTCTATGGGGCTGATTTAGATTTCAGAGTAGAAAGAGTATGATTTATGATATTTTGTCTTTTAACTTTGATGTAATTATTTTGTCATTATTCATGCAATTAACCACAATTCAAGTAGATAGATTTTTTCTTTGTCCTGATTGCTTAATGTAACAGGAACTATACAGTCAGGATGTATTTGTAAATTTGTATTATAACTGTTAAACAGATAATATTGGTGCATAAATCTGGAAACTCACATATCAACCTAATAAAAAATGTTCTCTTGGATTTTCTTTTTCTGTTACTGATTTGTGATGCCACAAGACCATTTTAAAAATTATCAGGGTAGACCTTATCTGTCGTGAAAACAAATTTGTTCCTTGGGTTACTGAGCAACATGAAGGGAATAAATTTCTTAGAATTGTATTCCCTGAAGGATGCTATCCATTACTGTTACAAGTTAGCAATGGAAATAACTTTATGGTTACATAGAGAATATGATAAAATTTAAAGCTCTGTAAGATGATTAAGAAACAAATAAAACATGTATCTAATATATTACCAACAATATATTGCTATATATAATACATTTGTTTATTTAGACAATCTTTTGAATTCATCAAAGCAAATATAGAGTAGCTTAAATCTGAATGTTAATCCAACAAGTAATAAAAATGAAATACTAATGCCTGCAAGGTATTTGACATTAAATATTCTTGTTTTTCCAACATTGATCATTTACACTTCATGCTTCGATGATGAGTGTGAACCCTGTAAATCAGATTTCATCATATAGATCTGTTTCATCTAGTTTTACTTCTTCCATACCATTTTTAGTTAAAACTTCAACAAGGCATCCAGTCTTTTTTCAAGAGAACCTTGGTGAAAAAATAAAGCAAAAGTCAATGGAATGGATTCTACAGGTTGAGCTTAATCTTCGCTGTTTTCTGTAGCCTTTTAATATAAACTTCCCTGCATACGTTATGCTAACTCGCTATTATGTAGGTGGGCACCTCCTTACCCACTTATACATTGGTAAATGTATTTCAAAATAATCATAGTGTTGAAGACTGTGTGTAGATTCATATGAAGATGGTTTTTAAATGGCAGGAATGAACAAATTTAATGTTCTACCAAATGCACTGATGTTACTTTCTTGATATTGAGGCTCTCCATAACTTTCATGTATTTTTATACTTCTATTTTCCTAAGCAGCTTTAATTCCCTGATTTGATTAATAATGTAAGTAACTTCATCTATTGTACTTACAACTGTGGGGCAGTGGGCTGTTCTGACAGCCTGGATCCAGTCAAGCTGCCAACTTGGAACCCCAGAGCACCCACTGAGCAGAACAAATTTATTCACAAGGGACAGTAGGAGTTCAGTGGTAGCTCCTGAGTCCTTGGCTCAGATTTCAGCCTAAACCCCCCACAATCGCTCCAGCAGGAAAGGTGTGTAATATTGGTCAAGCCCTCTTACATGCAAGTAAAGACTCTCAGCCCAAACCAATGAGAGATAACTGCTGCTGAAATCTGAATGACCCCCAAAACTCGTATATACATATACAACATCATACACATACACATACACATACACATATACATATACATCATACACATATATATGCATACATATACACATACACATACACATACACATACACATACATATAATCTCATATCCAGGGAAGTAAAGTGCACAAAAGTTCTACTGAGTTGTCTGAGCCGTTTGTTCTTAGAGGTGAAACACTTGGGAAAAGATCTGCTCTCCCAAAAGGCGCCCTGAAGCTGCGCTGCACTCCTTACTGGCTAGTTGGCCTGTCTGCCCAGCCTGTCAGTGCAGGGCAGCGCGGAGAAATGGAGCAGCTTTGAAGACATCACAGAGACTGCTCCGCCCATGCTCCCTTGATCCCTTCGCTAGGGCTCCTGCGCAAAGCCAGGCCAGAGATCTCCGTGGAAAGCCTCTGGCATTCAGGCCCACATACTACCTATAGTTTTTTTTTCTTTATATTTTACGTACTCTTTTGGATAATATCGAATTGGTAGTATGTAATAGATAGCAAGACCCTTGCTTTCTATGAATGAATACAGTTGGAAGAAATTGTTACGAAATATTATTAGAGAACTGTGTCTTATTAGGAAATGCAGCTCCTATATTAGCAGTCAGGTTTTAAAACTTGATATAAATCTGTACCTTGTGATCTAAGTGCTAGATATATCAGCATGTTACTTTTATTTTTGAACTATTACAACCAGGTTAAGTATTTCTAATTAAAGTATATGAAGTTCAATAAAAATCATAATTTTAATCTCTTATTATGTAGTTTCAATGATCTACTTTTAAAACCCAACACCTCTACTAATATTAGACTGTTGTATCGTAATGTCTAAAGTTTTGAGTGCAACTTTAATGTCTTTGAGCTGGGCAGTTCCCCAAAACGTATGATCTCCTACAATTTTCCCAATATACACTCACTTCAAGCTCCTGTCAATCCGCATCAGGAAATTCTCCTGTCTGCTTTCTCTCTGTGTCATCCAGACCAGATGCACATCACATAGTCCCCAGCCTGACCTTGCCAGACTGTGGAGCTACTCATCATTGTCACCAAACATGTCTTCCTATAGAAGCCAGAGGAGAGTCATTCTTTCTGTGCCGAGAAGTCCCAACTCCACCTCCTTGTTCAGTGTTTTTGAAGTGCTAAGATCATGTGTGTTTGTATGATATTCCCAGTGCACGCAATGAGAAATTGCCTTGGTTCATCCTACTTATTTTGAGAGTCATGCATGTGATCAGTATAGAACATTCATGTCTTACCAATGATACATGAGCAGGAGCTGATCAGAAAACATATATGTGATTAAGAGGAATGATTCTTTCGTTTTAAATGTGTGGGGTTCTAATGTTTTTTTTTATTTAAATTAGGTATTTTCTTTATTTACATGTAAATTTCTCCTTTCCCAGTTTCCCCTTCAAAAAACAAACAAACAAACAAACAAAAACAACAAGAACAAACTCCTGTTGCCTCCCCCATCCCCATGCCTGCCACCCCACCCTCTCCCACTTATTGGCCCTGGCATTCCCCTACACTGGGGCACAAAACCTTCACAGGGCCGAGGTCCTCTCCTCCTATTGATGATCAGCTTTACAATCCTCTACTATACACATGCTACCAAAACATTCAGTCCCACAATGTATAGACCTTGGTTGGTGGTTGGGTCTCTGGGCGCTCTGAGGGTACTAGTTAGTTCATATTATTGTTCGTCCTAAGGGGCTGCAAACCCTTCAGCTCCATAGGTGCTTTCTCTAACTCCTTCATTGGTGACCTTGTACTCAGTTCAATGAATGGCTGTGAGTCTCTACATCTGTATTAGTCAGGTATTATCAGAGCCTCTCAGGAGATAGCTATATTTAGGCTGGCTTGTCCTTCCTTCAGTCTCTGTTCCATAGTTAATCTCTGCAACTCCTTCCATGAGTATTTGATTCCCTCTTTGAAGAAGGAATGAAATGACCACCTTTTGGTCTTCCTTCTTAAGTTTCTTGTGGTTTGTGGGTTGTTCTTCCTGTATTCCAAACTTCTGGGCTAATAACCACTTATCAGAGAATGCATACCATGTGTGTTCTTTTGTGATTGGGTTACCTCACTCAGGATGATACTCTTCAGATCCATCCATTTCCCTAAGAATTTCATAAATTCATTGTTTTTAATAGCTGAGTAGTACTCCCTTGTGTAGATGTACCACAGTTTCTGTATCCATTCCTCTGTTGAGGGACATCTGAGTTGTTTCCAGTTTCTGGCTATTATAAATAAGGCTGCTATGAACATGGTGGAGCATGTGTACATATTACATGTTGGAGCATCATGTGTGGTTTAAATAGTTTTAAATGCATGTGCATGCTTGCGCACGCACGCGCACGCATGCACACGTACACACACACACACACACACACACACACACACACACATGGTCGTGCGTGTGCTTGTATGTATGCTTATGTTTGTGTATGGAGGCCTGAAATCAACATTGGTTATCTTCCTAAATTGCTTTTTACCTTCTGTTTTGAGACAGGGTCTTTAAGTGAACCTTGAGCTTCAGCTATTCTGGCTAACCAGCAAGTCCTAGAGCCCCTCTTCTCCTTGTCTCTATAATACTGAAAGTACAGGAAGGGGCTACTGTGTCTAGTTTATATGGGTGTTGGTGATTGGCTGCTGGTCCTTTTGCTGTCTTGACAAGCACTGTACAAGCTGATCCATTTCCCCAGCCTCTGTTTTTAATCTTATGATACTTAAATATCCTTTATGGAAATGAAAACTTTTATGTGTTTTAATCATTATCACTTTCAGCTCTTTGAAGAGAGTAATATGACATCAGCATAACATAAAATGCTATTCCTAGAAGATCATAAAATGAACCATCAAAATTTGATGACTTTTCTGTTACAAATGATGAGTTATCAAAAATTTTTTTTGCTAATTTAGCTCAAGAATGAATGACTTTTAGAAATGACACATAAACAGTATTTTGCTTTGTTTATTAAAAAGTGTCTACATGCAGGAAGTGGTATATGAGAATTAAATTTTACTTGTGTCAATAGGTCCATGTGTAATTATTATTCTTTTCTGCATTCCATATAACTTGTGAGGCCTATTAGAGCAGATTCATTTGCTTTACTTTATTTTAGAATCTTGGAGAAGTAGCATAATTAAGAAAGACTTGTAGAATACATAACTGAAAATTTAACAGTGTAGCAGAAAGCACAGGATCAGGAAAAGAAGAGGGTTGAAAGTGTAATAGGAACATAACTCTGACTGATGAAAAAAAACAGAATAAGGAAGAGAGGAGAGATGTGAAAGTATTTCACATGTTTGAGATCATTTGAGTCAGGATTTATGAAGATTGGGGCTGTTGGAGAAGAAATGTACCAGTAAAGGCAGATTTAACCCATCAGTTCTAAATGTACATTAAGAAATTATGTGCTTGACTACACCAGAAGGACAACAAAAATTAATAATTTTGGCATCAAAAGTAAGGCAGAACCTACTAATTGGTAAATAATTAATTGCAGCTCACCAAATAAAAGCAGTTTAGGAGAGAAAAATGAAAATCAATATAAAATATGGTAAGAATAATTAAAACAATGATGAAGAAGTTGGAGGTATCAATTATTATGTTATAAGAAAATGAATTGAGACTAAATTTAAGATTTTAAAAAGAACTACATTGCTACAAGCAATACATTTTAATAATACTAAATAAAATATCAAAAATAAGGCATACATACAGAAAACCACAAAATTACAAAATAATAGAATAGAATGTATGTGGTTACAAAAAATTAGAGCACATAGATAATAAAGAAAGAAACAGGAATTTACAAAAGTAAAATGTAAAATTATGTTAAAGAGATGATAGGGATGTTGATGACTCTCCTCTACTCAAAATATTACAAGTGGTGCTTAAAAGATTGCTCAGTGGATAAGACACTTAAGAACTCTTACCTTGTACCTGAGTTCAGTTTCCAAAGCACACATCAGGTGGCCCACTAACACCTGAGACTCTAGCTCAAAGGGACCTGACACTTTGTTCTAGCCTCCACAAAGAACACCCACATGTGATATGTGTGAGTGCACACACAACATGCACACACACACACACACACACACACACACATACACATAACTATAAGTAAAGTACATTTACAAGTTATCAAATACACAGACATTTCCTTAAAGAACATGTGACTTAAAGTAAATCACTAGTTTACTGAACCAGCACAATCCATAACAGGAATCTATTAATGTATATTTTTATACTCACAGACATATTGAGTCTTAATCCCTTATCTAGAAAAATTCTCTTTGGAACAGAGGTCAATACAGAAAACCACAACAACCAAAAAAAAATGCAGAGTTGTAGGTCCTATTCCCAGCGGATACATTTACAAAACAGTCCAGCACCTAAGGCTCATAGAACATTGTTGAAAAGAGACATGGAAAGAGAGTAAGAGCCAGAGGATCTAGGATTTTGCTGTGAGATTGTGTCTCCTAGTAGCATCCAAAGCTACCCCTTAAAGTCTTACTAACACATTTGCCCTAATGTAAGCTGAATAAGGATTATTACATCATACAACATGCCAAACTGTATAAGCAAAGCCCATGAGCCTTCAATAGTGTACAGAGAAATACAAGTAAATGAGGTAAGTTGGGAATCAAAAGGATGGCCTTTCCAAGTGAAAAGTGTACCATTTGGTTGTCCAGTGTCAACTGATTGACCCTGAAAGTATACATGCAGATAACATTATATAGACTGAACAGGCTTAGAAACACACACACACACACACACACACACACACACACACAAAAGCACAAACATGTGTATATTTATTCACACATGTATATATGCCTATATATATGTACATATGTATATATGCAATAGCAATTAATGAAAAAATGAGAGCCACAAATTCAAAAGGGATATAGAAGTGGTTGGAAAATACAGAGGGAGTTAAGATGGGGGAAATATTATAATTACATTATAATCTAAAATAAACAATAAAATTAGGTTGAAATTATAGCTTCAGTGTTGATGTAAGAATCAGATTGTTGTAATATGGAAAAAGAAAGACTTGCATTTATATGATTGTACATATGCATACATGCCAAATTCAACTCATTTTATGGTCCTAATATAAAAAGAGAGGAATAGTTTCCTATTCATTAAGTAAAGAAAACATGTTTGTTTATGCTGTCCATTGAAAGTCTTTAAATAATTTATCATTCACTTGGTTATTAAGAAATATATTTAAAGTAGAGCTGGAGTATTTTACATTTTCTGTAAAACTACAACCAATAGAATTCCCAGAAAGCTTTGTTAAGCTATCGTTGGCATACTAACCCCCAGTATACATTCAATATCTATAATTTGATGACGATTTATGAATATTTTTCTCACTATAAATTTCAAATAACTCCAAACATATTAACTGTATATTTGAAAATAGTATATCACTACTAGTATTTTCTTAAATGAACATAAATATGTAAAGTCTTTTTGTTAGTTTGTTTTGTATTTAGTAGAGTTTAAAATCTTGGCTCTTTGTGTGGTACAAGCACAAAATAAGAACAATTTTTAAACATTGGATTTCATTCTAATAAGGCTGTACTTCAATGACCCTCAAATCATCGAACGATTTTACCTCTATCGTAGCTTAGCTGAGAGTTGACAGTTCTGCTGCACCAGGGAATGAATTTTAGGCATGGTTTTTAGATACAGACTTCCTGCTATGGTCAAAAACCTATTTGACTTGAGTGAGTGACTTTATTCTCAGGCCACAGAGAACAGGTTACATTCATTTAAGAAATGGTATGTGTATTAAGATGCTCTATCCATAAAATCATTCACCAACTCTTTCAATGAACAACGGTTCTGCATGGAAGGTGGTACAGACATTAGGTGAGGATAAGAATCTGGTTCATTAGCTGTGATGATTTTGAAAAACATTCATCTCAGAGAAAGAGTAACTTATAAAGTCCTCTTCTTCAAACTTGATACAAGAGCTAGAAATGTCAAGCAAAGCATTCAGTCTCACTCATTGTTGTTCTCTTTCCTACAAGCCACCTCCCAAGTTAATTGTCTATGTCTCTCTTGGGTATATAAATACTTTTAAAATATATAAGCTGTTCTGAAAACCATAGTATAGTGTAAAAACATGAAATAAACAATACTAATAGAGAGGCTGAGATAGGAGAAGCAAGATTTCAAGACCCTTACATTGTGTACAGCAAAACACTGTCACAAACAAGCTGAAAGTGTATATATTGTACAATATTGGATCTATTTCTCCAATTACAAAATTAGAGAGACCATTGGATGACAATCAACAAATTTCTAATTCCTCATATTTTTGGATTTCAATCACTTAGGATATGTTGGTAATATTAATTTTCATATTAAGATGTTAAGAAAAGGTAATTGTCACTTCCTGTTGTTTTTGTTGTATGAGGTGGAATTAGATTTGTGTGGATTTGTTGAAAGATTACTTTCTTGCTTCTTCTAGGGTATAGTTTTGCTCCTTATGTTGATGTTTTCCCTCTATTATCCTTTGGAGGGCTGGATTTGTGGAAAGATATGGTGTAAATTTTGTTTTGTCATAGAATATCTTGGTTTCTCCATCTATGGTAATTGAGAGTTTTCCTGGGTATAGTAGCCTGGGCTGGCATTTGTGTTCTTGTAGGGTCTGTATGACATCTGCCCAGGATCTTCTAGCTTTCATAGTCTCTGGTGAGAAGTCCACCATAATTCTGATAGGCCTGCATTTATATGTTACTTGCCTTTTTTCCCTTACTGCTTTTAAAAATCTTTCTTTGTTTAGTGCATTTGATGTTTTTATTATTATGTTTCAGGAGGAATTTCTTTTCTGGTCTAGTCTATTTGGAGTTCTGTAGGCTTCTTATATGTTCATGTACATGTTTCTTTAGGTTAGGGAAGTTTTCCTCTACAATTTTGTTAAAGATATTTACCGGCCCATTACATTGGGAATCTTCACTCTCTTCTATACCTATTATCCCTAGGTTTGATCTTCTCATTGTATCTTGGATTTCCTGGATGTTTTGGGTTAGGAGCTTTTTGTTTTTTTCATTTTCTTTGAGTGTTGTGTCAATGTTTCCTATGGTGTCCTCTGCCCCTGAGATTCTCTCTTCTATCTCTTGTATTCTGTTGGTGATGCTTGCATCTATGACTCCTGATTTCTTTCCTAGGTTTTGTCTCTCCAGGGTTTTCTCTCTTTCTGATTTCTTTATTGTTTCTATTTCCATTTTTAGATTGTGGATGGCTTTACTCATTTCCTTCACCTGTTTGATTGTGTTTTCCTGTAGTTCTTTAAGGGATTTTTGTGTTTCCTCTTTAAGAGCTTCTAGCTCTTTACCTGTGTTCTCCTATATTTCTTTGAGGGTGCTATTTATGTCTTTCTTGAGGTCCTGTATCATCGTCATGATTAATGATTTTATATCTGAATCTTGTGTTTCCGGTGTGATGGTGTGTACAGGACTGGCTATGGTGGGAGAATTGGGTTCTGATGATGCCAAATGACCTTGGTTTGTGTTATTTATTTTCTTATGCTTGCCTCCTGCCATCTGGTTATCTCTAGGGCTACCTGCCCTTGCTAATTCTGACTGGAGTCAGTCCTTCCTGTGACCCTAGTTGTATCAGAGCTTCTCAGACTCAGGCAGTCTTTGTGACCCTGTAATTTTGGGATCCTGTGTCCTTGGGCTTGTTAGAGCACTTGGGAGTGCAACAGCTTCCTCTGGGTGTTGTGGGACTGGCTGTAGAGCTTGCTCCCAAGGTCTGCTCAGGACACAAGCCCAGAGAGACCAGAAAGAACCTGAGCCACTCTGCTGGTGGAGTTCCTGTGTGCCTGGTCCTGCAGGTCCCAGTTACTTCCGGTGTTGGGACAGATGTTGGGTCCCCCTCACCTCTGATCCTGAGAGTTTCAGAGTGCCTGGGAGTGGAGCTTCCTCTGGGTGTTGTGGGACTGGCTGCAGAGCTTATGCCCAAGGTCCGCTTAGGACACCAGCTCAGAGAGAAAGTATGGTTTAATATTTAGTTTCATATAGAGAATTTTCTTAGCAGGAGGTCAAATGCCTGAGGACAAATACATTATCCTGAAATTGGGAATCATTCTTCACCCTTGCTATGTGAAGTGTAGGGTCTGTGGCCATAGACTTCACCTTTGAAAAATACAACACAGTATTATAATTGTTTTTTACAGTTTGAATATGTTTGTGTCTTGCATATGTGCATATGATTTTTTTGCTTAAGGACGTGGTACTTAGTGATGGTCAAGTTCATACTCTGACATAAATGGTTAAGAGTAGTATTTGAATTAATTTGCGGAGAAAGCTGGGATACTTCTAAACAAACAGACTTAAGATTTATTCTTGAACTCCTAGGAGAACTAAGGCATAATGTAAAGACAGAGCAGTGTAAAGGACTTCAAAAAGAGTTCAGCAGTCATAGGCTTGTACTTGTAGCACATGAGAGTTTGAAGGAGGACCATGAGTTTGAGGTAAATCTGGGCTACATCTTGAGGATCTTTGTCAAAGCCAAACAAATACTGAAAGTAAGAGAACCTATAGAAACAAGAAAAGCAAGTCAAAGTAATGACACCAGTAAGGTCCTACAATTAATACTTAACAGAGACAAGGAGAAAACATTGATAGAATGAAGTGGGTAATTTTCCCAAACACAAAGATAAAAACAAGCTTTTAATTAGGTAATATTAAACAACTTATAGACTGATACATATGTATGTATGCATGTGTAAATCTATATCTAGATAGATAGATAAATTAACTTATTTATTTATATTAATGTCTATAATAAGTAAGTAAAATTTTCTATTTTTTAAAGGTAGATAGATAACAGGAATATATATATTCATGTTAATATTAATAATTCATTTTTATACATAATGCTTTGCTAGAAGAGAAGTTCTGTTGCTGTTTTAAGGCTATGAGAAAATATTTTATCCCTTCATAAGTCTTCATTAGCATGGAATTATATGGTGAGGCTTTCTGGTTTGAACTTCTACTTTGAGGGAAATAAAAACATCTGATAGTAGAGAAAGTGCTTGTGTTGCGGATGGTCCTGGTGAAGAGCTGGCAGGTGCTAGACATAAGTGGTTTTCTTTTTTATAGCTTGCTCTTCCTTCAGCAGTTTACAGTTGTCAAGGTAGTGATCATAAGCAAAGAATCAGAGAAGAAATTTCTACTCTAACTTTTAAAATTATTTAGTGGATGGTGAGTGGATGGAGGGCATCTAGTTGCATATTGCAGATAAATTTCCAAATGATTTACTTGAAGATAAAAAGAATAATTTTCAAAAACATGTCTTGAATGACAAAGAACATGATATATATAATTAGGTATACATTGTAAATATTAACATATGTATATTAGCATATTGACACCTTATCCTGGGTAGTTTTTGTCAGCTTGACCTAAAATTGATTTATCTTAGAGGAGAGAACCTCTCAGATAAGGAATTACCTCCATCAGATTGGCCTGTAGGCAACTCTGTAAGTTATTTATTTATTTATTTATTTATTTATTTATTTATTTTTGATTAATGTTTAGAGAGGACCCAACCCACTGATGGTGGTGCTATTCCTAGGCAGGTGGTCATTAGTTATACAATAAGAAAGCAGTCTCAGCAAGTCATGGAGAACAAGGGAGTAAGTAGTGTTCCTCATTTCTCCAAGCTTCTACTTCAGTTCTTCCTTCCATTTTTCTTGGCTTTGGTTTGCCTTGATAAATAGACTGTGATCTGTAAGATGTAATAAGCCCTTTCCTACCCCAAGTTGCTTTTGGCCATGTTGCTTATTACAGCAACAGAGAATTAAACTGGGAAACACTCAATTTATGGTATTATAAATAATCAATAAAGAAGTGAAATGTTGGAATTCTTGGGGAAATTATACACATAATTAAAAATAATTTGATTTTTCATAGTTCAGGAGAAGGGCAGAGATATTGTTCAACTTTATGTTCAAATATGAAAGCTAAAAGTTTTTTTTTGTTGTTTTTTTCGAGACAGGGTTTCTCTGTGTAGCCCTGGCTGTCCTGGAACTCACTCACTCTGTAGACCAGGCTGGCCTCGAACTCAAAATTCTGCCTGCCTCTGCCTCCCAAGTGCTGGGATTAAAGGCGTGCGCCACCACCACCCGGCAAAGCTAAAAGTTTATACAGAGTAATTACAGCTAGAAAGAGAAGGGAAAATTTATTCAGATCATGAAAAGAACTTTGAACAAGACAGGATAAAGTCACATTATTGTGGCAAAATACAAATAAGATAATTTTAATTTCTCCTTGCATAATGAAGGCATTATCAGATGAACAAATAATAAAATACATCAGAGGAATGAAAGTCATATTTTATTTATTTGATACTATATCAGATTCAAGCACTGACTGAAATATATATGTATGTATATATGTATACATATATGTATACATAAACACACACGCGCACACACACACATATATATATATGTATACGTATATATGGCTTCGACTTCATGATATTTATAACGAAGTGTTAAAGGTGTAGATCTGGAAAGTCATTAAAAGTTCACTGATCAGTGAGCAAATATATGAAGCCCCAATTAAAATTTCCAGGTGTCTTTGGAATAAAGACTGATTATACTTCTATGAAAGCAAGTGCATCGAGAGTGGGTGAAAGTCTCATTCTCTCTCTCTCTCTCTCTCTCTCTCTCTCTCTCTCTCTCTCTCTCCATGTGTATGAGTGCACAATCATGATCATGTGTATGTGTATGTGATAAATTCACAGACTGGTGTAGGTTATGCACATATGTTAAGGAACTGTGCACATATGTGTGCATTTGTATGTGTTCTTGAGATTGATGTAGAGTGTCTTCCTTGATTGCTCTCCAGCTATTGTTTGAGACAGGTCTCTCACTGAACCTGGTCTCATCTCTTCAGTTAGATTATCTGGCCAGCAAGCACCACAGTGGCTCTTATTTCCTTCTCACCAGCACTAGGATTATAGATGAAGCTTTTATAAGCAGGCTGCATATCTGAATTTAGATCTTCGTACTTGTGTAACAGTCACTTCTCTCAGGAACCCAGTTCCTCTTTAGTAGAAACTGAGAAGGTTTCTGAAGATTTTTGAGGTGTAAAAGCCTTAAACACAAAACTTAGGATTCTTCCCTTTTCTAATCACAAAGAATAATAGGTATTATATGACTCATTGCATTAAACATAATAATATTAATTTTAAAATAGTATTAATTTTAAAATTAAACTTCTTAATCACACTTGGAAAATTCTAGGGAAACATTTAATTCCAAATACTAGGTAATAGAATGGAAAATGAAATAATGTACCCTTTCTTTTTGGAATATTTGTACCCAAAACTAAACAAGTAGCAGATAAATATATTTTACTGTATAGAAACATACACACCTAGTTAATGGATAGAAACAAAGAAATTATAACCAGCATTTTTCAGTCTGAGACTTTGTGGTAAATGTGTACATCAGCAAGGAAAATACACAATTAAAGTACTCAAGTGGTCAGGGTACAGAGAGACTAGGAACCATTTGTTAGCATCTCAGAGCCACATGTGTTTTGACACAATAGAAATTTAGAGCCTAATTATTGGTTTGTGAGTTTATGATAAGTATAACAGATAGAGAAATAAGCATGCAGTCAGAAAATGTATAGGAAATCTGCAGTCATTTGTACAATGACTGAACAGTGGTAATGTAGAGGTTATTAATTTTAAAGGTTACAATAGTGTGGTTACAGTTTTGGAAAGAGTAATCTTTTTAGGTTATATAGTAACATATTTACAGAAGAGTCCCTAAGAGAACTAAAATTCATTTCAAAATGATCACAGGTAGAGAAATAAAACAGTAGTAGCTGTTTGTTCAAGATGTGGATAGAAATAGTATCTGTCCTATGATTCCCTCTACTTTAGCTTGTGCTTTAAAATATCCATAATGCAAAAGGTTAAAAATAAAATGATATTTATATTAATTTCCTTCTAAAATGTAATTTCTATGATGATGAAAAACCCTTTGGCTATATTACTAATTTTAATGAAATTTGCATATCTTGCCACAAATAGAATATAAAATTGAGAAAAAGCAATAAGGAAAAAAACATTTGACTCTCATTTTATGTGAGTACTTCATTGAAGAAAGTTCTTTTATGCTTAAATCTTTGATGGTAATATAATGAAAAAATGACAAGTGCTTGGTAAAATATTAATGTAAACTTAATAGGCAACTTTTGTGAGACTATGTGTTTGTGCTCCTTAGAAGCTGTGAACTTGTCAGTTGGTGGGATTACATTGTTATGTTTCTCTATGAAGGACATATGTACTTAAATATGTTTGATAACTTTATACATATATGTATAAATGAATCATTATAACGTTGTCATTTTTTCTGTTTTTTGTTTAATGTGTCTGAGTTTCTAGTGTGTATGTGTGTGAGTATGGATGCTCTGAGCTCACTGAGGCAGAGTCTCTCAGTGGAACACAGCACTCATTGATATGACTAGTCTAGCTAGTCAGCTTGTTTTTAGAATCCACTGTCTCCATGTTACAACTGCTGAATTTGCAGTTTGGCTGAGGCATTTCTCTAGTCCCTGATTTGTCAAAGGTTCAGTTTCATTAAATGATAGATCATAGTATTTTAAAATAATGTATAATATCAATTGCATTGCACACAAAAGGGCAGTAGTTGTAGGCATTAACTGAAGGAAAGCCAGCAATCTAAATGAATAGACAATTATATTTATAAAGATTCTTTGATATTTCAACCTCTTAACAATTCCAAAGTCATTTTATTAAGTAAGTGATTATTTTGGTGATGGTTAGTACATAATTTATCACAACTTAAACATCTGTATGATAATTTAATAAAGACAGAAAATTTTAAACCTATTTGTTTAAAATCCATTGTTTGGTTCTGTTGACTGAATTGTTTTTCCATACTTACAGTCTTCTGGAGCTTTTGTAGAGAGTACCTTAGAAAATTTCCTTAGGAAACAACAATATTACTGAATTTTGGCTTAAGTTGTAAAAGTTAACTTGAAAAATGTTTAGTATTTTTCCACTTTAACAGTTAGGAAAGCCCAAAGACAGAATTTTTAAAAAGAAGTTAATCAAAATCTTCAAATAAACAATTCTCCTCAGAAGATAGTCTTGGAGGCATTTGTATAGCTAAAGGAAAAGAGACTAAATTATAGTGAATATTAAACTGAAAAGTAGTGAAAACTGAAAAGTATTTGGCATATCTTTTTCTGTACACAAATGGTTATCTAATTCCTTTTTCTCTGTTTTACTACAAAGACTTTCTTTTCCTCTTCTTAAGTGTCCCTGAAGCATGTTTTACTGTGAGGCAGAGACTCAAATTCAAGGTCTTCTTCCTACAATTCATACCATTGTCATCATTCAAACAATTCAGCTGAAGTTTTATTTTCCAGTGTGATAAAGTAGCCATTATCATAATTATCCTCCCTCCCGGAGGACTGTTGTGAGATCAAATATTTATCTGCATGAAAATGTGCTTGAAAGGGTTAAGAATAGTCTTTTTTGAAGGTTGTTGGAGGTGAAGACCAGAGGCCTTTAAACCACTGTGGACTGAAACTGGTGTTTATCGCTTATGTCATAGCTTGTTTGAGGTTGTATGCTGTCAAAAATGCTGTGAGTCCATGTGTACATCTGTCCTTTGTTTCCAGAAAAGAGTGTTTCCTTACAGCTACCCAAAACCTCTTGTTCTGTCGGTCTTTCTTTCAAATTTCCTACAATTATACTCAAGCCTTCAGAGAGGGGGAGTGAGGTACATGTCCCATTTATGTGTGGGCATTCTGCTGTTTTTTATTCTCTGTATCAGGACAGGCCATGTATCTCTATGTTAATCACAATCTACTAAGTGGAAGCTTCTCTTATTAGGGCTGAGAGATCTTTTAATTTATGGGTATAATGGGAGCTCATTAGAAATAGGTAATGCTATGTTGATTTAATAAAATAATAGTCATAGATTTTCCTCTAGGGCACATGACCTTTGTAGACACAGGTTTTGACCCCATTAGTGATGCCATGTATGAGATTCATTTTGTGGAGCTAGTTAAAGCCAATCAGAAAGTAGTTTGCTACTCCCATGACATTTCTGCCATTACTACACTAGTGGGTATGTTTTGACAAGCTATTTGATCTTTAACTGACTGTATTCATAACTAGGTGTATGCTCATGTGTCCTTGTCTTATTTGATAGCAAATTTCTTCCCCTGATCTCTTCTCTTCTTCAACTTCACTATTATTCATATGTGTTCTGAGTTTATATCTGCAAAGTATAGAGGCAGCCAGTCCTCTGGTTAATCCACTTTCCTGAGGCACTTACTTAGCTCTCTATCATCAGGAAGTCAGATTAGACCAAAGAAGTTCTGCTTTGAAATCCTTTTACAGTTACCTTGAACACCTTCTGTTGATGTTATAATGAGATAACGTAAATCAGTCATTTCACAAAATGCTTCCCATAAAACAAAATTTATTTCTTCTTTGATTCTCCTTTGAATTTATGTATTACTGTTCTCACTAAAATAATAGCTAGAACATACCAAGACCATGGTTGCATTTCCTTGGAAAGTCTTGAGTTTATAAGAAAATCAAAGCATTAATAATTTTTGAAAATACAAACAAGAGAAAAATAAATAAAAAATAAAATGAAGATCATAATAAACATTTCACATGTAAGTTAGAGCACAGTATTTATTTATTTTTCTGACAAGAATATATCATCCTGTGTTACTAATTTTTAAATTTTCCCTTAAATTTGCAAGCTAGGCAATTTTACATTGTCAGAGTCCTATAAATTACTGACTTACTTTAATAGCTGAGGCTATTTTCTGGTATCCAGTGATTAGGTCTGAAATACATTTTATAGAAAAGGGTGAGATTAAATAGGTTCACCTCTAACAGTCTTATGAATGTATCCTCCTTAAAAATTAACTGTTCATGTTCAGTAGATAGTGAAATTCATCAGGGACAAATACTGGAAGTGAGCTCATTCTCTAGTTACCTTGATGTATGGAATTATTCCCTTGGGTCTAAATCTAATCAAATGTGACCACAATTCATCTAATACTTTCCTCTGGATCTATACAACCTGAATGACATAATAGCTATGAAATTACTCTACATAGCCATTTATAGGAAAGATCTTCTATAACCAAGTAATTCTTGAAGAAATTTTATTGTATTTAGGACCTCTGATTGTCTTTATTTGAGTTATCATTACCCCAGGAACTTAGTAGACAACCTGGATATAGCAGAATGTAATGACTTAATTTTACCAAACGCCATAACCATTTACAGAATGTTAAACTAAGTAATATGTATTAGAACAGAAATATAGTATAATTTGAGACTTTTAGAGATATCATTCGAGAAATATTTCCCTTGTTTCAAAATGTCATTGAAACAATCGGGATTATCAGCACATGTAGATGCTTTATCTGGATTGTATTTTTCAGAGAGAAACCCTGAGAGGCCTTGACTTCACATATTCTAAGCACTTACTCAAAGCCCAAGACAAACAGCTTGGAAGAGAAGTCAAGCAAAACTTATTAAGCTTCTTAGACTTCTGTCTGCCTCAAAAACCATGTAGTCAAATGTCCCATTGGACATGGCTCCAAGGACGGACTGAGCTGACTGGGTTAGGGAGGAAATAAAGCAAAGACAGGTGCAGCAACAGAAAGCTGGAATTGTGCAGTCTGGCCTCAGCATTTCTAAATTCAAGGTGTTTGTTATATAGAATAATCCCAGAGAGGCTGTTGCACTTATCTAAACTTGGAGACTAGGTTATTTCATACAGTAAAGTATGAGAGATAGAATTATGATACACAGCTGTATAGAGGAGACAAGTTTTTCTAATTTCAGTAGGCTGTGTCACTATAGAGGAACAGAAGACTTAAATGTTTATAAGGAAGAAAGCTGTGATGGGCATTTTCTGATCTCACTATAAACATCCATACATAGACCAGAAGGAAGGCTTTGCTCTGTCCATGGTTCTGAGGATAGGGTTCTTGACAGTGCCAGCTTATATCAACAACAGCATTCACTTAGGATTTTATGCACTCAAGACATCCTGTGTTCCCTACAACCACAGCAACTTTTTACAATGTCTGTGATTCTGTATCATTGAATTACTACAGAACATGCCATGAGTTCCAATAAAGTCTCTTCGGACTTTGTGAAGTTTTAGGAAAGCTCAAAACCTCTGGTTGGTGGTGACCTAGAATACAGGGTCCAGTTGCGGCACACACCAACACTTCCCTTCTGCTGTGATTCTCTAGCAGCCATGCTTTCACTCACACCATGTCCAAAGTGCAGCAATGGGGCATGCAGCTCACAGTATGTGGTAGTGATTCAAAATCCACGTCTTTGGGACTACAGCCTCACAAGTTCAAGTTCTATCTCAACAGTTAACTAGCTTCATGATTCTTGGAAGTAAATTTGGTTTCTTCAAATCTAAGTTGCTTGTCTTCTAGGACAAGGGAATCAGATTGTTAGAATGTTTAGTTTTCTTCCTGGTGCACAGCCCAAGTTGAATGTTAGCCATTAAGATTTCTTTTATTTTTAAAAATAATTATAATAAGTAAGGGTAAGGGTAGAAGCAGTCACAGTTTCTGATCCAGGATGATACAAGTGTTCTGGAAAACAGAAGACAAGAGACTAGTCACAGACAAACTAGACAGATGAAAAAAAATCTATCATGATGTGGAATTAGGAAGTTTTGGGCTGACCCAGGCTTTCTACTCTAGAGGGACGATATATATATATATATATATATATATATATATATATATATATATGCCCAGATGCTGGCAGGAATGTCCTGGAAAAATTTATTGTGATATAAACAGAGGGTAGTCTGATATACAGAAGATGTTGGGTCACTAATGTGGCAAACATTTCACTGTTCAGGGTTGGTGTGCTTGCTTGCTCTGATGACGAGTATAATTCTTTCTGGAACTATTTGGCAGTGATCAGACAAAGTCCTGGAGGTTTGGATGGATGTGTCAGTTTGGGTCAGAGGATAAAGAACACAGCATGAATTTGCAAACAGAATGACTGACTGGTTAAATCCTAATAGTCATTTTATTATATATTTTAGAGGATTGAGGCCTATCATCTTGATACATACATAGTGCTCAGTAGTTTAAAGTTAAATATGTATGTTAAATGTGCCTCCCATTGCACAGATTAATCATACTGGCATAACTTTCATTCACTCTAGGCACTGATTTTCCAAGTAAATCCACAAAAATTGTAAACATTTGATTTTCTATTGTCTTTACAAGAGTCCACAGTATTTTCATGTTGATCACAAAATAGAAAGATAGCACAGATCACACAGAAATACCCTAGGTTTCTTTTCCTCTGGTATTTCTCCTTAAATATTTCCAATTTTATATTTATTTCTGTGGTATTAAAATGGTTATATATAAAACTTAATTATTTCTAATTAGTATGTAAGTGTTATAGAGCCATTAATATTATTTAATTCACTAACATTTTCATATGACTACTGAAATAAACCCATAAATTAGGCAGTTACTCTCCAATTACCTCTCGTTAACTTCTGATTATATGACATTATTTGCTGCTAATATTTCTGAATACAATCATGCACTATGTAGCATTCACACCTGGCTTCTATCTGTTTGTATATTGTCTTGAAGGTACCATGAATCAGTTGTTATAGCTGTTTATCCCAGTGTTTATATGCACTATAGTTTGATTATTCACTCATCAATTTATGGGGATTTATTTTTTTCCATTTTTTGGTCATTATAGATAGTAGTGTTCTCAACATTGTGTTCAATATTTGTTTCAATAACTGACTTACAAATCACTTGGCTATAAATATAAGTGTTATGTCTCTAGATCTTATAGTAAATCTATATTTAACTTATCAAAAAACTAGGAAATGTCAGTTTTCTTTAGCAACAGTATCATTTTACATTTACGTCAGCCATTCACAAGGGTTCCAGTTTCTCCATATTCTTGCCACCACCTTGTTAGTTTTCATTTCTTGTTTATTTATAATCAAGCCAAGCAAGTGGATGCAAAATGATAACACAATTTAGTTTTAATTTCACTTACAAAAGAGAGTGATTTTGAACTTTTTGTGTATTTGCCTATTGTACTTGGAGAAATTATTACTTAAGAATTTGGTCTCTTCTTAAATTGGATTATCTTTTTTTCCTCTTTATTTTTTTATTGGATATTTTTATTAATATTTCAAATGTTATCCCCTTTCCCAGTTTCCTTTCAGCAAACCCCTATCCCATCCCTCCTCCCACTGCTTTTATGAGGGTGCTTCCTTCCCCACCCACCCATTCCTACCTCATCACCCTAGCATTTCCCTGCACTGGGGCATTGAGCCTTCATAGGACCAAGAGTGCCTCCTCCCATTGATGCCAGATAAGACCATCTTCTGCTACATTTGCAGCTGGAGCCATGGGTCCATGCATGTGTACCCTTTGGTTGGTGATTTAGTCCCTGGGAGCTCTGGGGGGCATTGATTGGTTGATACTGTTGTTCTTCCTATGGGGTTGCAAACCCCTTCAGCTCCTTCAGTCCTTTGCCTAACTCCTCCATTGAGGACCCCATGCTCAGTTCAATGGTTGGCTGTGAGCATCCACATCTGTATCTCTGGATTGTTTTTTTGATGTTGAGTTGCAAGTGCTTTTTGTATATTATGGATACTAGATGTTTATCAGATACATGCTTTGCAAATGTACACTCCCACTCTGTGAACTGTCATTGGTTTTCTTGGATATGTTCTTTGATCCTGAGTTTTGAACTTTTCTTTCACTGTCTTCTTCTTCTACTCCATCCCAGGGACAGCTATATATTTCTCTTAAGACTTAATAAGCAGTGTTTCTGTTCTCTTTCTCACAATGTATAAATTCAAACACTATCAAACATTGGGGCTCAAATTTCAATGGGAAAATTATCTTCTCAATAAAGGCAATTTTCTACAAAGAAAAATTCAAACCAGAATCTAGGAAAATAAAATATTCCCCATCATTTGCTTGTTAAGGATAAGAATTCCCTGTATTCAGCAGTGATTATTTCTTTCACATAATTTCACAAAGGAGTTCTATTTTTATAATATAGTTATTTCAAGGAATGGGGTGGATATCAGGGTGCATGTAGGTTTTAAAAGGTTAGTAAGATTTCCTGAGAGCATTAATCCTTGACATACAAAATACAATCCCTACAAGTCTGAATTTAGGCTTCATCCTCTCTGCAGACACAGAGGCTAGGGCTCAATACATGTCCTTAAACATTTAGTATGGTAAAGTTAGTGCAGTGTGAAAACTTCTATTAGAATGAATTAAAATTCAAAAATTAATGTCTCTTGTGTATTAACACTCAAGCACAAAGAAACTAGAGAAATGTTGATTTTTTGATTTTTAGTTTTTTCTTTTTTAACCTATGAAGACATTTCCTTTACTTTTAAAATATATTTACTTTTGTCTTTGTCCCAGAGCAAAGGAATTTAGTTCATTTTGACTTGTATTTTCCAATCAAGAAATGAGATGTTAGTACCGATAGAACAAAAATTTACTACCTATCAGAAACAGGAATAAGGTGTGACTGTAATTTCTGAGAGGATGATGCATCCCGGATTGGTTTCAATTCTGGTTGGTTTCACATGTGCCTTTGGTTTGACAACCACCCTCTATCAAAGCTGGGGGAAGATTTCTTTGCTTCCATAAATATTTTCTGATTAAATATAGTATTTACATCAGTTTTGAATATATGGCTGAAAAATATACTAAGTTCATATATAGGCTGAACTTTAACATCATCACTGAGCTTCCCTCATATCCAGTTCATTTCTGTCTTGTAGAATTACAATCGGCTCTATTTTCCCTCATTTATTCATTCCCAGTGTGCATATGGTTCTTATACATATACCTATATAGAACATTATATTGAGTGGAGGCCTTTAAATATATATATATATATATATATATATATATATATATATATATATATATTCGTAACTCCGTGACCTTTTTCGAGAGAAAAAAAAAGGCTTTTCAGATACAATTAACTTAATTGTGAGATGAGATCAGGTAGAATTGCTTGGGTGGACCCCAAACCTCATAACTTACAGATGCTGTTGCAGGACTAGGCCAGGGTTTTGCTTTATAGGTCTGAGAAAGAAGACAAAGCAGATGGTGCAGTGTCAGAGGTAGAGGTCATGATGTACTCACTCTTCCCTTGGCATCTGCAAAGGACTGCTTTTAGTTTTTTCTGCCCTACAGCTAGCAAAACCTGTCAGGGTACAAGTTCCCTATGGAAAATACATAAGATTCCTTTTATGATTTATGAAAATTCTGTTGTATAATTTAAACAACCTCATACATGATATATAAATATTATGTACATATGTGGGCAATATTATATGTATATATATGTATGTATATAATACCTTTGCATTGGACAGCATAACATACACACACATAAAGGTAATATACATATTTGTAGACAGTTGTTATGTCCTACTGTTTCAGGAATAGTAAACAAGAAATTGGCATATGTTCAGGAAAGACATAATAGGGCTATCTGCATATACACATGTGGAAGCCAATGAACATAGCAGCTGGCTGTGCTAGCTAAAGCATGCAGAATATTGCCAACAGAGGCTGAAGGAAAAAAGAGAACATATTTCTTTGTGGAGAATGTAGCAGTGCTATCACTTTTATTTCAGATTCCTTGCCTCTAGCTTTAGAGAACAAATTTTTGTGGTTTTAGCCCACCGGGTTTGTAGGAGTTGTTATGGCAATCCTAGGAGTGCAATATGAACTTTCATACTGGCAAGTGGGATGCTTCTGTAGAGATGCTGAGACTGTAGAAAAGTCTTCAAATAAAGCCATGGCTAGGAGCTGGGGGTAATCCAAGGTGTTGTAGAAGGTGCCCTATATTTCCTTGAGGAGATTTAGTAGAAATATGGACATTATTTTGTTTTTCAGAGGTCTCAGAAGGAAATGAGAAAGATGATATTAAAACTGATATTGAAGACTGTTCTTTACCATATAGTGGCAGAAAAACTGGCAGACAGGAAAGCAGACCTTACAAGCAGTGAGCTCATGGATTTAGCTGAGTAAAGTAAGAAACATGTAGTTAGGTTTCCACTTATTGTATGAAGCAAAAAGAAAGAGCAAAGCAGATAACCTCAAATGAAGCTGTACACAAAGTGGAATTAGCATTTGATTTTTCAGTAGGGGTTTCTGGCCTATCTAGATTTTAAAATGTGCTCAGGAGGGAGGACCCATGGTTTGCTGGAAAATGTCTGCTAAGTATGGTTCACGGATCCAATCCATCTTCTTAATAAAGTCAATAGAGATACTCTTATCCAGGAGGGACTGTGGAGGGTTCTCTTCCCTTCCTTCTCCCATCGTGCCTTACCCCACTATTCCCCATGATCCTTTTACTTTCCTTTTATATTTCATTTATGATGTTTTGACAGTCCCCTAGCTGTCTTGAAACTCACTCTGCTGCCATGTTTTTCACTGGCGTCTTTATCTACGACATACATAGATGACTGACAAATGAAAGTATTGCAAATACTGGTAACATGGCTTAAAAATAGAATACAAAGAAAAGATGGCTGGTGCATAGTTTGAGGGGATTTGAGGTTATATATGCTCCCCCTTAAACAAAGGAGACTGTTTCATAGGGCAAAAACCACAGAGACAGAGACCAAGGCCAGAGAGCTCGTTGCAGAGAGCAATAGAACAAACATTATCAGACCTCTGAAAGCATTTCTGATGGTTTGAATTTCTAAGTCAGTAGTAATTTGCTACAGCAGCCCCAGGAAACAAACACATCCTCATTTCCTGAAATCTCTGGTTATAATTGGCATTCTATTTTAGTCAATAATTTAACCATCATCCTCAACAGAATGTGTGACTGGCAGTTTCTCTTTCTCTCACTTGCCTCTCCCTCCCCTTCCCTCTCCCTTCCTTCTGTACACATAAAAGCTACACAAAAGCAAAATAGACTAGAAGATGGAGTGACAATGAAAACCATATTCAGATGGCTCAAATTAGCTTTAAAATCTATGGCACAGCTGTGTATAAACTTAAGGAAATGAAGCACCCATTAAACCTATATTTTTAGGTCTAAGATTTTCAGGGGGTCAAGTGCTTGCTGTGCAAGCATAAAGACTTACTGGAGTTTGGCTCTCCAGCACCCACATAAATGCAAGTATTACAACATGTACCTGTAACTTTAGAGATAGAGGAACTGAGAAGGCAGATTGAGGGGACCCAGAGTGACGCATAGGATAAATTGAGACCATATCTTTAAAAGCCTCACGTGGGGAGCAATAGAAGGTGATACCTGAAGTTGACTTCAGGCTTCCATGTGTGCAAAGATAAGCACATGACTAGACTGACATAAGCACACACACACACACACACACACACACACACACACACAATTTTTAAAATGTGAGCTAAAGATAATAATATACTTAGTGCAAATTTTGAGTTGTAAAATATTTTAATGTGTTAAACATAGTCTTTAGTAATCTGTACTCTGCCTTTTATCATAAGTAAAATAAAGGTAAATGTATAATCCTGAGTTTAGTGATTAAAATAATATGTTTGAGAGACTGGTCAGAAACATTTTATCTACCACAGTCTTTGTGTTTTCTTTTGTCTTATGAATCTCACCTGCTCTATCTGATCACAATTATTAAGATATAATGACACCCTCTAAGGGGTCTCCCAATGATCTTTATTAGGAGTGAATGTCTGCTCAAGGGAAAGCTTCATTTTGAACACACAGTAGATAAACAATGCTCTACTTAACCTTAAATGGAACATGGGAAGAGTGCCTTGACTGGGTGTGGTTATTTTTGTACCAATTGCCTCTTCCCCTTCAGAGTCAGCTCATGTATAAGTTCCAAATTTTCAAGCCTGCTAATTGATCAATCAATGCTTTCATAAAATCTGAAATAACTATTTTATAAACCCTTCCAAATAATAAAAGGGAATTCTCTTTCACTTTATACAATGTCTATACAGAATTTTTTCGAAAACATTGACTATGTTCTTTCTTTTCCTTGTGGCATCTTAGTCCTAGTTATATGAAACAGTACAGATATCTGGGCCTTGGACAGGACACTAAAGTAATAATGTGAGTGTTGGCTTTCAAGCATATTTGAGAGTAATAGATATGTGCTATAGATCCATCACCAATTTCAACAATGAACAAATCACAATTTCATTTCATCTGATTTTTGCTTTGTCTGGACATTTATTTCATTCTGTACTATGTTGAATACGATTTAAGTAATCTTACAATTTAATTTATGGATAGTTTATATAAATGTTTCATATAAAATATTCTTAAATGTAACCACACAGTCTGATCACAATTATTTTTAACATCATCAATTACACATGATCACTTTTCCTCAAATATTCATAAATAATGTTTTCCTTTTTTCACATTTTTAATCTTCCTGATATACAAAGTTTGCAGTTGAAAATTTTTCTATAGAGTCTCCTTTCTTCTCTTTATTTATCTGCTATCTACTTATTGAACAAATTGGTGAAAGAGCAAAATGGTCCAAAATATTTGTCATTAACTTCATGGTGGTATTTACATTTTAATTATTTAAAATGTAAAGAAATTCAGCATACTATGAAGCCAAAGTTTGAAATTTTACAGAAGGTATACTTCAGGCATGGATTATCCCTGTGTGGCCATTGTACTATACAGTGTGCCTGTGCTGAAATGGTTGTGGAGAACAGTGATATTGTTTCCCTCATCCACTATTTTCCTGATCATATGTCGTCTATTAGGTTATATATTCTCCTCTACATATCCTGTTATACTCAAGTATTGACTGTATTTTTGTTCAATGCTTTGCTACATTTACTACATAGTTATATTACACCAGGTGGCACATGATAGCTCCATTGTTGTCTCTTCCTTAGGATAACCATAGTGCCTTACTTTTATGTTTAGTAGGATAGTACATTTTTGTTGTTCCATAAGTTTTTCAATTTCTTATGTTAATGTTATTCTTGTCTGTAGAATCACAGTAGATGCATGGGAAATATAGCAGATACTCTTTAGACATTTTGTACATCCCTGGTACTTGATTTTTGGGTTGACTAAAAAAAAAATCATCCAATAATTACTTTTGCTATACATTTTAGCTCAAATTTTATATTAAAGCATTGGAGGTAACAGGATCTTACATTTCTGGGTGAGAATTACTTTTTTTTAATTACATTCTATAATAAACTACTATTGATATTTAATATATATGTATATAAATAATTTACTCTTTCAAACACTGCTATAATCATAATTAAGCTTTTTTAGGACCTAGATTCATAATGACAGAGCAACCAATTTTGGTGGCGTTTTGGAAGCTAGAAAGCAGATGGCCATGGGCTGCCCACTTAACCAACACTAACTTTGAAATAGAAAATGTTATGAAAGAACCAAAATTAAACTTATAATTCAAAAAAAAAGAAAGAAAGAAAGAAAGAAAGAAGAAAGAAAGAGAAAAAGAAACTAGTGGTGCATATGGAAATAGGAGTGAAGCAATTTGTCATTAAAGAAGATCTGATGATGTTTAAAAATAAATCCCAGGTAAGCATTTGTGCACTGGAGATGCTGCTGTCTGGAGTGGATAGGCTGTATACACATGCACTTTTCTCTTGTGAGCTAATGCATAGTGTTTATGGAGACACAGACATAACAATTTATATGCGAATGCTGGTGTTTTCTTTTTCTTTGCTCTATTTAGCTTCTAATACATGAATAACCAGACTTTTATCCATTGGCAGGAGACTAGAGGCATCTCTGGGCATTAGCCTTCTCCATAGGAGAAGGAAGAAACAATACTGTGCTCAGGTTTTTCTTATACTTGGATGAATCTCACTCAAGTGAGCTTCAAGTTGAACATGGTGACACATACTTATCATCAGGAGGCAAGGAAATCAGGAATCCAAAGTCAGCTTTGGCTCTGCAGCAAGGTTATACCTAATAGGACATAAATAAATGAATAATCTCAAGAGATAATACACATATAAGTACATGCAGCGAGAAAGAAGAGAGAATTTATGATACAAGAACAAAATAATATATAAAAATCAGATACTTAAAGAATTAAAACAAACTATGAGAGTATTGTAACAGAGAGTGGATAAACTCTCTTGGAATATGCTTTGCCGGGTGATGGTGGCGCATGCCTTTAATCCCAGCACTTGGGAGGCAGAGGCAGGCAGATTTCTGAGTTTGAGGCCAGCCTGGTCTACAGAGTGAGTTCCAAGACAGCCAGGGCTATACAGAGAAACCCTGTCTCAAAAAACAAAACAAAAAAGAATATGCTTTGCTTTCAAAAGGACACAAATTTTAGTTACATTGAATTTGATGCAGGGGATAGTCCCCATGTGGAAGGCAGTCTGGTTCTGAATATTTTGTTGGGACTTTTTGTACCCCACATGGCAGCAATATGATGAGAGGAGCTTAAATATACTTGCTTTTTGTCCTTATTTTCAGGAATACAAGTAAAATCATTTTCCCCATCTTTAGAAGCAAGAATGATACTGTATAAAGTCCAAATGGCTGAAGGAGTTGCTGGCAAGAAAAAGGTCATATTTTGCTAGTTTGGAAATCAAACAAATGTCATAATTTATATCTGTAGACATGCAGGAATGGATTTTTCTTGTCTTCAGTGGGATTTAGATGTAATTCATTTTAGCTGTGGAGACTGTTTAACAATGTATTATACAGGTATAGGTGAAAATATAAACACAGAAAGGAAGTTTCTGTACAGAATTCAGAACACCCCAAAGAGGTCATTCCCTTGACTTTCCCTGTAGAAGGAGTAGACATCTTTGGCAGCATATAGGGTTCCCTACATACTCAGAAAAATAGAAACATTTACAGCATTCTGCCAGTAAGTCAGTTTTTTATACTGGCCATTTTCCCCCTGCGGAAGATTAATAAGCACACCCGTTGTTCAGAAGAGATATTTAAAAAGATGTCATCAGTGCATTCAACTGGCTGGGCAGTATACAGATGCAACCTTGTCTCCTGGGCAAATGGGGCCAGTAGATGCTATCTTAACATGTTATACTCAATGGAGTGAGAACATAAATGGATGCACATGCATAATAGCACAGAACTCAAACAACTCAAATTATCTGTACACCGAACATATATAATTTTTCACCCACCCATAAAAAAGAGATCACAAAAACAAAAAAATTAGACAAAAGATATTTGTTTTCACAAAACTGTGCAACCAGACAACCAATAAACACTATAAATTATCTGATAGCATTAGTTCTTTTTTTTAAAGTTATATTCTCAAATAAAAATGGCTATTCAGCAACCACAATGGCTAGAATGAAGTGAATTATTGGTGAGATTAGGGAAAATTAGTGACCTTATAAATCATCAATGAAACCTGAATTGTATTATCTCTTTTGAAAACTCCTTTTTTTAATTAGATATTTTCTTTATTTACATGTAAATTTCTCTTTTCCCAGTTTCCCCTCCAAAAAACAAACAAACAAACAAACAAACAAAAACAACAAGAACAAACCCCTGTTGCTTCCCTCATCCCCATGCCTGCCATCCTACCCTCTCCCACTTATTGGTCCTGGCATTCCCCTACACTGGGGCATAAAACCTTCACAGGGCTGAGGACTTCTCCTCCTATTGATGATCAAATTTGAAATCCTCTACTATACACATGCTGCCAAAACATTCAGTCTCACAGTGTATAGACCCTGTTTGGTGGTTGGGGTTCTGGGCACTCTGAAGGTACTAGTTAGTTCATATTGTTGTTCGTCCTAAGGGGCTGCAAACTCTTCAGCTCCATAGATCCTTTCTCTAACTCCTTCATTGGGGACCATGTACTCAGTTCATTGAATGGCTGTGAGCCTCTACATCTGTATTAGTCAGGTATTGTCAGAGCCTCTCATGAGATAGCTATATTTAGGCTGGCTTGTCCTTCCTTCAGTCTCTGCTCCATAGTTAATTTCTGCAACTCATTCTGTGGGTATTTGGTTCCCCCTTTTAAGAAGGAGTGAAATGTCCACCTTTTGGTCTTCTTTCTTCTTAAGTTTCTTGTGGTTTGTGGGTTGTTCTTCCTGTATTCCAAACTTCTGGGCTAATAATCACTTATCAGAGAATGCATACCATATGTGTTCTTTTGTGATTGGGTTACCTCACTCAGGATGATACTCTCCAGATCCATCTATTTCCCTAAGAATTTCATAAATTCATTGTTTTTAATAACTGAGTAGTACTCCATTGTACAGATGTACCACAGTTTCTGTATCCATTCCTCTGTTGAGGGACATCTGGGTTGTTTCCAGTTTCTGGCTATTATAAATAAGGCTGCTATGAACATGGTGGAGCATGTGTCCTTATTACATGTTGGAGTATCTTCTGGGCATATGCCCAGGAGTGGTATATCTGAGTCCTCTGGTAGAACTATGTCCAATTTCCAGAGGAACTGCCACACTGATTTCCAGAGTGGTTGTACCAGTTTGCAATCCCACCAGCAATGAAGTAGTGTTCTTCTTTCTCCACAACCTCTCCAGCATCTGCTGTCACTTGAGTCTTTTATCCTAGCCAATCTGACTGGTGTGAGGTAGAATCTCAGAGTTGTTTTGATTTGCATTTCCCTGATGACTAAGGATGTTGAACATGTCTTTAGGTACTTCTCAGCCATTTGGTGTTCATCAGTTGAGAATTCTTTGTGTAGCTCTGTACCCCATTTTTAATAGGGTTATTTGGTTCTCTGTAGTCTAACTTCTTGAGCTTTTTGTATATATTGGATATTAGCCTTTTATCAGATATAGGGTTGGTAAAGATCTTTTCCCAATTTGTTGGTAGCCGGAAAACTCTTAATGTTAAGTATATAGCAGAATATATGGAACCCTTATAACCAGGGATTCTATTCCTAAACATATGCTGAAAATAAATGTATAGCCAATCACATGTACAATAAAATTTATATTAAAAATCAACTACTTGTAACTCCAGTTCCTGTAGATTCTGACTTTCTCTTATGGTCCTTGGGGAAAACTCTTCATATATATACATATACCCACATAGAGACACATGCATGCATATAAAAATAAATCTCTATATAGTGATGTTATAGTTACTTAGATAAGAAACAATTTAGAAAAATATATCTGCTCCATGCACTGATAAACCAATTCCAGAAAGATTGAAAATCTAATTAAATACACTGTATACCTGCTTCATAATATTGTCTGTTGAAAAAAGTATCTGAAGAGATAATCTTTCTCTAGGAAAATAAATATACACAAAAGAAAATCTGATAGGGACAGACAACATGTTTTCAAAAGGACAACATTTAAAATAAATAAATTGAAGAACTTAAGGATCAAATTCCAAGGGACACAAGTTGTAGACTATATACATGCCTAGCAATAATAAATAGGTTATATAAACATGATATCAAGATTTCAAACTAAAATATATGAACAGTTAATGAGTAATAAAGGATAAAATAACATTTATGAATCACACATTATTAAATTTTGTAGACCGGAAAAATATCAAAAGGAAACTTCCATTTTACCTGACTTTCCAGAAGCCAGATAATGGAGTTGATTAAATTACATATATTGTCTTATTAAATATATATTAATATTGTATATTTATAAAACACATATTGTTTTATAAATATAATTTAATGTTAATATTAAAAGTTACCAAGTGACTCCTGGTGCACAGATGCCATCTCGGTTGAGAGGTCAAGCCTATTCCACCTTTGGATCAGGCTCTACCTTTTTATTTTAAATTTACATTTCAGTGGTTGGTCCCCCCTCTCTGACCCCCATCCCACAGTTCCTCATCACATTCCTCCTCCCCCTTGCCTCCAATGGGTGCTTCCCACAACCAGGTTTCTCCCTTCCCTGGGGCCTCAAGTATCTTGAGGATTAACTACATCTTTTCCCACTGTCACATATGTAATAGAGGTCTTCCTGGTATGCTCCTTTGAGAATGTACAATTGAGTAGTTATCTGAAATATAATTTTAAAAAGGAAGTTCTAGGTAGAAGGAGAATATATATTTTAAATAAACGTTAAAAACAAACAAGCAAACAAAACAACCTTGGGCCTTCTGCCCAGTCCTTGCTGCTGGGGCAGACCCTTAGTTGTTCTGATACCATGAAGATTCCATATCCTGATCCCTCTTAGAGGACTGAGTACACTCACAGCAGTTGAGGACCTGCTGCACTTAAAAGAGTTGTCTGAAGGCCTCCCAAGAGATACTGCAGCCAGGGCTGTTCCTGTAAAGAGCTCCCATTGGAAGAGCCTACAGGTAGTCAGATACAGTCAGGGCCACAGACATACTAGAAGACCTGAAGCAACCCAGGGACAAAAGAGGTAGACTCCAGACAGTCACCAGATGTACAAACACCAGGGATATCCAGATGGCGAAAGACAAGCACAAGACCATAAGTAGCAGAAGCCAAAATACCTCGGCATCATCAGTTCTCCCACCACAGAAACCCCTGAATATACCAATATATCTGAAAATCAGGAATCTGTCCTAAAGTCCTATCTCAGAAAGATAACAGAGTCCTTTAAGGAGGATATCAATAACTCACTGAAAGAAACATAGGAAAACACAGGTAAACAGGTGAAGGAATTGAATAAAATGATCAAAGACCTAAAAGTCGAATTAGAAACAATAAAGAAAACAGAAATGGAGATAAACCTGGAAATGGAAAACCTAGAAAAGAGGTCAGGAATTACAGATGTAAGTATTACCAACAGAATATAAGAGATAGAAGAGAGAATCTTAAGTGTAGAAGATACGGTACAAGAGATTGACACAACTATCAAAGAAAATTCAAAACATAAAAATATCCTAACGAAAAGCATCTAGTAAATTCAGGACATAATCAAAAGACCAAATCTAAGAATAATCAGAATAGAGGAGAATGAAGATTCCCAGCTCAAAGGACCTGAAAATGTCTTCAACAAAATCATAGAAGAAAACTTCCCCAACCTTAAGAAAGAGATGGACATAAAGGTACAAGAAGCCTATAGAATACCAAATAAATGGGACCAGAAAGAAAATCTTCTCATCACATAATTATCAAAACACTAAATGCCAGAGCAAAGAAAGAATATTAAAAACTACAAGGGAAAAAGGCCACGTAACATACAAAGATAGACCTATCAGAATTATACCAGATTTCTCAACAGAGTCTATGAAAACTAGAAGAGCCTGATCAGAGGTTATACAGATTCTAAGAGAACAAAAATGCCAGCCCAGGCTACTATAACTAGCAAAACTCTCAATCAACATAGATGGAGAAAGCAAAATATTCCAGGACAACCCCAAATTCAAACAGTATCTATGTACTAATCAAGCCACACAGATGATCCTAAAAGAAAAACTCCAAAATAAGGAAGGAACCTATACCAAAGAAAAGACAAGATATAAATCATTTCCCAAAAAAGCCTGAAGGAGAGAATTACAGCAGCACATAAAGCCATCTACAAAACCAAACATATCAGAAATCAACAGTCATCTCTCTTTAATATCTCTCAATATTAATGGACTCAACTCACCTATAAAAACACATACACTAAAAGACTGGGAATGCAAACAAGGTCCAGCATTTTGCTACATACAAGGAACACATCTCAATAAAAAATACAGGCACTCTCTCAGAGTAAAATGATGGAAAAAGGTTTTCAAAGCAATTGGTCCCAGGAAAAAAGCAGGAGTTATCATCCTAATGTTCATATCGGCCTTGTTTGTGATAGCAAGAAGCTGGAAACAACTCAGATGTCCCACAACAGAAGAGTAGATACAGAAAATGTGGTTCATTTACACAATGGAATACTACTCACCTATTAAGAACGAGGAAATCTTGAGTTTTGCAGGCAAATGGACAGAACTAAAAAATATCATGCTGAGTGAATTAGCTCAGACAAGAAAGGTTATGCAAGGCATGTACTCACTAATAAGTGGATAGTTGCCAAAAACATAAAAATACTAAAACAAAAAGCACAGAATAGCCAAGATACAGTCCAGAGAAATTAAAAAGGTCAAAAAGCTGAAGGGCCCAAGTGTGGATGCCTCAGTCCCATTCAGGAGGGAGAAGAAAGCAATTACTAGTGGAGGGGGAGGGAGGAACCTGGGAGGGAAAGTGGATGGGGTAGAGGAAGGAGGTGAACCTGATCTGGTGTTGGGTGAGGGAAGAGGACCGAAGCCCCGAAGGCCAGCAGAAAGAAAGGAAACAGGCAACCTAGGGAGGTAGGAGGTTGTGGATACCCTCTTGAATGCACCAGTGACCTGGAAGGCAAGAGACTCTCAGAATTCAAATGGAGAGACCTTAGATGAAATGTCTAACAGTAGGGAGAGGGAACTTATAGAGCCCACTCCCAGCAGGACATCAAGTGGGGGAGTGGGTTGACATCCCACAGTCAAAACTCTGACCCATAATAGTTCCTGTCTGAAAGAACTGCAGGGATGGAAATGGAGAGAATCCTGAGAAAAAGAAGGTCCAGGTCCAGGCCCAAAGTGGGATCCAATTCAAGGGGAGGTCCCAAGGCCTGACACTATTACTGAGGCTATGGAGTACTCACAAGAAGGAATCTAGCATGACCGCACTCTGGAAAACCCAACAAGCAGCTGAAAGTGTCAGATGCAGACATTTACACCCAAACAATGGAAGAAGCAGATGACCCCCATTCTTGAATTCGGGAAGGCTGAAATAAGCTGAGGAGAAGGGTAATCCTGAGGGAAGACCAGCAGTCTCAACTAATCTGGACCCCCGAGATCTCTCAGACACTGGACCACCAAACAGACAGTATACACCAGCTGATATAATACAGTAGAGGACTTCTGAGTCGGTGTTCACTCAGGAATGATGCACTTAACCCTCAAGAAACTGGAGTTTATGGGTCAGGTGGGGTAGGGGATGGAGCATCCATGTGGAGACAGGGCAGGAATGTGGAACATTTGGAAGGTGGAGAGGGGATGGTGAATAGAATATAGAGTAAAAAATAAATTAATTTAAAAAAAGCTTGGGACTCTGGAGACACACTTCTGAATCTTCACCCCTCCCTTAGTGTCCAGTCATTTGGTCAGTATTTGCTGGACACATGCTGAACACATGCCAGAAAGTGTATGGCTACACACATTTTTTCCTTTCCTTTCCTTTCCTTTCCTTTCCTTTCCTTTCCTTTCCTTTCCTTTCCTTTCCTCTCCTCTCCTCTCCTCTCCTCTCCTCTCCTCTCCTCTCCTCTCCTTTCCTTTCCTTTCCTTCCCTTCCTCCTCCTTCTTCTTTTTTTGGAGAGAAGAAGCCCCAAGAATTAGTGGCAGACCTGAGAGGGCTGAGAAGTGAAGGTGCTCAGGGTTCATGATGTAAAATTCCCAAACAATCAATAAAAAAAAAGTCATAGTGGACCGGGCAGTGGTGGCGCACGCCTTTAATCCCAGCACTTGGGAGGCAGAGGCAGGTGGATTTCTGAGTTCCAGGACAGCCAGGAGTACACAGAGAAACCCTGTCTCTCTAAACCAAACCAACCAAACAAACAAACAAACAAAAAAGTCATAGTGATTTTTTTTTTGGAACATCCTATTGATTGAGAAGTGGAGTTCTTTCCCCGCCTTAGATTCTGCTGGCCTGAGAATGAAGTGATGGAGGAAATGGGCCATATCAGTCCGTTAAGGGGCACTCGTAGTGGCTATTCCTGGTTGTCAACTTGACTATATCTGAAATGAACTACAATCCAGAATTAGAAGGCTCACCTGTGGCCCTAATCAGGAGGCTGAGAGATACAAGTTTAGTTCAAGCAAGATCACCTGGGATTAAAGGTGTGCCATACACCTTTAATCTGGGCCACACCTTTTGCTGAATACCTATATAAGGACATTGGAAGAAGGAAGTCTTGCTCTGCTTTGTCTGCTTGGAAGAAAAAATGTCCAGATGTACGATTGTTCACTGACTCATGGGCTGTAGCCAATGGATTGGTCAGGGACCTGGAAAGATCACAATTTGAAAATTGGTGAGAAAGACATCTGAGGAAGAAGTATGTGGATAGATCTCTCCAAATGGGCAGAGGATGTGAAGATATTTGTGTCCCATGTAAATGCTCACCAAAAGGTGCAAAAGGTGACTTCAACTGAGGAGGAGTTCAATAATCAAGTGGATAAGATGACCCGTTCAGTGGACAGTCAGCCTCTTTCCTCAGCCATCCCTGTCATTGCTCAATGGGCACATGAACAAAGTGGTCATGGTGGCCGAGATAGAGGTTATGCTTGGGCTCAACAACATGGACTTCCACTCACCAAGGCTGACCTGGCTACAGCTGCTGCTGAATGTGAGATCTGCCAACAACAGAAACCAACACTGAGCCCCAGATATGGCACCATTCCTCGAGGTGACCAGCCAGCAACCTGGTGGCAGGTTGACTACATTGGACCACTTCCTCCATGGGAAGGACAACGTTTTATGGATTTGCCTTTCCTGCATGAAATGCTTCTGCCAAAACCACCATCCATGGACTCACAGAATGCCTTATCTATTATCATGGTATTCCACACAGTATTGCTTCTGATCAAGGAACTCACTTCACAGCCAGAGAAATTCGACAGTGGGCCCATGATTATGGAATACATTGGTCTTACCATGTTCCCCATCATCCTGAAGCTGCTGGTCTGATAGAAAGATTGAATGGCCTTTTGAAGACAACAGAACAGAGGGCTGGGGCAGAGTTCTTCAGAAGGCAGTATATGCTTTGAATCAGCGTCCAATATATGGCACAGTTTTCCCCATAGCCAGGATCCATGGGTCCAGGAATCAAGGGGTGGAAAAGGGAATAGTTCCACTTACTATCTCTTCCAGTGACCCTCTAGGAAAATTTTTGCTTCCTGTCCCCACAACTCTAGGTTCTGCTGGCCTAGAAGTTTTGGTTCCAGAGGGCAGAGTTCTCCTACCAGGAGCCACAACAAACATTCCATTGAACTGGTAGCTCAGACTTCCCCCTGGTCATTTTGGGCTTCTAATGCCATTAAACCAACAGGCTAAGGAATAACAGTGTTAGGAGGAGTGATAGATCCAGATTAGCATGGAGAAATCGGATTGCCTCTTCACAATTGAGGTAAGCAGGATTATGTCTGGAGTGCAGGAGATCCCTTAGGGCTTCTCTTAGTATTTCCATGTCCTGTGATTAAAGTCAATGGGAAATTACAACAGCCTAATTCAAGCAGGATGGCAAAGGATGCAGACCCATCAGGAATGAAGGTATGGGTCAATCCTCCAGGAAAAGAGCCAAGACCTGCTGAGGGTGAATGAAATACAGAATGGGTAGTAGAAGGTAGTTATAAATACCAGCTAAGGCCACATAATCAGTTGCAGAAACGAGGATTATGAAGTAATATGAATGCTTCTGTCTTATTTTGTTAAGAATACCTTTTTCTTTCTTCCAATTTCTTTAACATCAATTGGTATTTAAGTTGAGACACTAAAAAAAAGCCAGCAAGGAACATCTCTCCATGGCCTCTGCATCAGCTCCTGCTTCCTGACTTGCTTGAGTTCCAGTCCTGACTTCCTCTGGTGATCAACAGCCATGTGGAAGTCAGCTGAATAAACCATTTCTTCCCCAACTTGCTTCATGGTCATGATGTTTGTGCAGGAATAGAAACCCTGACTAAGACACTCCTCTTCCAGAGAGCTCCTCGCTCTACCTCCATTTCAGGAACAGAGAGCATCTTGCAGCTTGCAAATGAGTAGGAAATGAAGAAATGGTCTCAGGTCAAAGATAAAATACAGGGCTGTAAAACATGGTTTCAGGGCATACGGATGAGTGAATGTACTTTTAGGCAAAAACCCCTCAGTTGCAAATTTCTTCTTGTGGGGTGTGTATAGAAATATTGCATTTGACCAGCAGTGGAGGGAGATTTCTGTAGGCTGGATTTCATAATTTATGCAGACTGTAGTCTGTTTATTGTCTCTTCTCATTTTGTAAGGAATGATACGTGTAGCTTGCTATTGCCCGCTTTCACATTATATGTCATATATGGGACAACATTTAACCTATTTTTCAAATCTATATATGTTTGTATTAAAAGAAACTGGAAACTACTCAAAGAATATTATCCATATATATTTTAGATAATTAAATCTAAAATGTCAAATCACTGTTAAGTGGAGTAAAACTTTGGGGGAAGATGGAGAACTTATGGAGTTTCATGTGGGAGAAATTTACATAATTTGTGACCCAAGAAAGTATTCTCTCTTACATATTAAAAGTGACAAAAATTCCTTGGCACTCATTCCAGCTACTGAGTAGTCAGGCTGATTTCCTTACTATGAATCTTGGCTAATGTAAGATTGATTTGACTAACAAAACACACATTTATTCATATATTCTGGCTCCAGCCTCTCTTTAATGAAAATAAACTACCTTCAATCAGAAGCTCTGAGCATCATGGAATAGGTTACCCTACTAGAAATGACTGTTGAGAGCACCTGAGAATACTAAAGCATGCTGCTGTTACATTTTATATGTACATTCAGTTCCCAGACCTCATCAGTCAATAGCAGTGACACTAGTCAAAGCCTAGAACAGAAGGAGTACACAGCAGAGCCCATGCCTAAAGACCTGACCCATAAAGCAGTGTAATACATAACAGTTGGTTATTACTTACTATATTTTGAGGTAGACTTTTGCTTATTAGTAAATAACTAAATGTGTAGGAAAATAAATTGGTGAATGGATAAATACATAATAGCTGAATCCTAGGGCTATCTACAAAAACAGATGTCTGAAGAATATTATTTCTAGAGCTTAGTCTGTAACTTTCAAGGTGAAGATGCTATTACAACTTATCCCAACCATTTTGAAGCATCTTTCTTATGTATTTCCATGAAATCTACAAGTCAAATAATGTAGAACAAAATAAATACCTAAATCCCTGGTAGACATTAACCACTGCAGATTGTTGAGAACAGCTTCTCAGTTTATATAGTATTTGAGCTGTGACACTGTCTCATGTTTTTAGAGAGACTGTCCTCACAGACATTGCTTATCTTCAAAGGGCATATCATTTGTCTCTAGATACTTTTAAAGATAATCCTTATGAAACAAGGGACCAAGCTGCATGGATATGTGTTAATTACCCTTCACTGGTGAGTATAGGTGACAGAAGCTGTGATTCCTTTATGACGAGGAACAGCAAGAAAGGTTAATTTAAAAATGAATATTATTAATAAGTCAGAAAATTGTCTTTCATAGAGATACTTTTATCTTTGTCTTGGTATTGTTAATTCGACAGCCTGAAATGGCTAGTCAAAATAGCAAATTATTCAACAGAAATTATTTTCTCCATGTGATTATTCCTCATTCTATTTTTCCACGAGAATATTTTTCAGAAATCATCTCATTTTCACATATTTCTCTGTGAACTTCAAAGATATGCTTTTGAAATGGTCTAAGTGAGTTTAATTTATGCCTATCATGGGCTTACTTCATGTGTGGGTAGGGTTTATTGGTGTCTGTGGCTTTGTATGAACTACTCAAAAGCACTTTGAAATACAGAAACAAATAAACTCAAGCTTATCACTTATGCTTTTCTTTATAATTAATGGAAGTATCAACAATGCTATCACTTTTTTCGACTTGAAAAATTTGAGCAGTTGACATACAGATGATGCCGAAACAGATACAAGGAAATGTGGCTTATCAAATCTGAACCTCAATTGTGGAGACTCTGAGAACAAATGGATTCACTGAGGGAGAATTTCAAGTGTGAACCAGTGAAGGGCTCCTTGCATTCTCTGGTAGACTAAGTGGCAGGTTGTTAATGTGAGCGAGCAGCAATTGTTAGCTTAGAGTTTTGCATTTGCACTTGAACAATTTTCTTAAACTCAGAGTGAACTCAAATAAAGTTGTCTTATTCTTCCTGAAAAGTGAATTTGTTCTTAATAGCAACAACACATCCTTCTCATTTAATGGAAACCTAAGTAAAATTTACAGACTAGCTGCCAAACAGTTAAAATAGGGAGACACTGTTAGAAAGTACATATGGGAGACCTTTATAAGCAGTTTCTAGTCATGACTTATACAAGTATCCAGAAATATGTTCTACTGTTTTTATGTTTAAAAGTACAAAATTGATTAAATAAAATATTTTAAAATGTGTTCTATTACAAATGTTTATTATTATTATTATTATTATTATTATTACCATTATTATTTTGGCTTTTCAAGACAGGGTTACTCTGTGTAGCTCTGGCTGTCCTGGAACTCACTCTGTAGATGAGGCTGGGCTCCAACTCAGAAATCTGCCTACCTCTGCCTCCCAAGTGCTGGGATTAAAGGCATCCACTACCATTGCCTGGCTATTTGTTTATTTTTGAGATTGTATTCCATTTACATTTTTCCTTCCCTATTCTCTCTCTAAACCTTCCCATATAGCTCTCTCCAATAGTGTTCAAATCTGTAGCCCCATTTTCATTAATTATTGTGTGCATGTGTGTGTGTGTGTGTGTGTGTGTGTGTATGTATTCCTAAATATAACTTATTGAAGCCATATATTTTACTTATGTGTATGTTTTAAGGGCTGATCATTTGTCTGAACAACTGTGCTTTGGGGAGGAGGGGACTCCAGCTCTGATATTTATTCAGTTGCCTGTAGTTATTTGTGTGTAATGACACAAAAATAATTACCAGATACAAGTTTCATAGAATGGAAGAACCCTTTTGTAGCATGAAGGGACCCAATAAAGCAGTGGCTCCTCTGCGGTCAAATGACCATTTCACGGGGTCACCTAAGACCATCAGAAAACACAGATACTTTATTATGATTAATAACAATGGTAACATTACAGTTATGAAGTAATAACAAAAATAATTTTATGGTTGGGGGTCACCACAACATCAGGAACTGGACTAAAGGGTTCAGCAATAGGAAGGATGGGAACCACTTCAATAGAGGAATATCAATGCAAATATAATTTGATAATATAACACTGAAGGAGCTTTCAGTTGCAGAGATATTCAGATGTAGGAGATTGCAGAAGGAAAATACACTGCCCCATTCCCATTCCTCTACCTTCTAGGTCCCACATAGCCATCCCCCCTGCTTGCATGCCTTTGTTGAGTTTGTGATGTTTTGGCCAATGGCTGCCAAGCAACATTGAAAGAGTTGGGTGAAGATCAGCACCACTCTGCTGTGGAGAAGCCTAACCCAGGGTGCAGGAAGCTGTAATCTGAGATTCTACAGAAATAAAAGCCCTGGTGACAACTAGAGATAGAATGAACGTCTGAGTCTCATGTTGGCAAATGGCTACACACAGTAGTATGTTCATCATAGCCACAAGTGCGCCTTGCCATGATGTCTGCACTCATTCAGAGATTAGGACAATACTTACATTATTCTTCCCCACACTTAAAGATCAGTTTAATGAGGTTAACTGAAACAGAAGTACATTACATTCTATGATACAAGGAATGTTAGGACTACCCTGTATTACATTTTTAAAGGTTTTATTGCATTATAATGAGTAAAGTTACATGATTTCAATTTATCTGAATTTGTTATCATTTAAAAACATATTTTAAGTAAGTAGAATTAAATCACATTCTTGTTTCCATTTTGTACCCCAACTCCTCCCAGAGATCCTCCTTCAATACCTACGATACCTTTTTATTGTCATATTCTTTAAAATATATAAAATGTTATAACAATAAAAATGAGTATTATAAAAGTTGTTTGATATAAAACAACAATCAATTTAGAAGTCTTATGTAGATGCTTGCCTATGGCAATACTGAAAATACATACGTTTTTCTCAGTATAAATTTTAAATAACTCCAAACGTATTAACTGTATATTTCAAATTAATACATCACTACTAATATTTTCTTAAATGAACATAAATATATAAAGTGTTTTTGTTTGTTTGTTTTATATTTAGTAGAGTTTAAAATCTTGGCTTTTATTGTGGTAACTTGATACAAGAATTACAAACGTCAAGCAAAGCATCCAGTCTTACTCTTTGTTGTTCTTTACAACCCCCCTCCCAATTTAATTGTCTACATTTCTTTGGGTATATAAATACTTTTAAAATATGTAAGCAGTTCTGAAAACCATAGTATAGTGTAAAAACATGAAATAAACAATACTACTAATAGAGAGGCTGAGATAGGAGAAGCAAGATCTCAAGACCATTATATTGTACACAGCAAGACATTGTCACAAACAAACAAGCTGAAAATGTATATGGATTGTATAATATTGGACCTTTTTCTCCAGTTACCAAATTAAGACATTAAGACCATTTTAAGACAGTCAATAAATTTCTAATTTCTCATATTTCAATCAATTAGGATATGTTGGTAATATTAATTTTCATATTAAGATATTAAGAAAAAATAATTGTTATTTCCTGTTGTCTTTGTATTATACCCAGCAAAGTTCTCAGTCCCAAACTGACAGTTTTAATCTTTTTAATGTTAACATTTCAAGTAGGTAGTAGCTGTATCTTTTTAATGAGTTGGTAGTGTTGACATTTTCATTCTGATCTTCATATTCTGCCAGTCTTCTCTGGTCTATCTTATCCTTTGTCAGAGTTACTTCTAAGTGGCATATTTCTTCATGATTTAGTAAACACTACTTAAATTTTACCTTACATTTTTATTATTCATTCTATACAAATGAATTTTGGAAAAAATATCCTTAACTGTTTGATAACCTACTAATTAACTTTTTGTAATTTATTTCCTAATAATATCATTATTTGTTAACTTAATTGTGTCTTTAACTTTGGACATCTAAAATTTTTCCTTTATTACTTTTCTCTCCCTTTTTCATGTACATTACTGGCTAAATCGACCTTTAATAGGTTGCACAGGAATGATGAAAGAAATGGTCCTTTATATCTCCTGAAGTTGTGTGCATTTGATCTCCAGAAAGTTTAATCTTAGTGTTATGTTTCATCAAGTTCCTTGGTCAGGTTGATAAATTTACCCTCTAATATTTGTAGAGAAAGTTTAAATCAGCAACATGGGTCTTATGACAAAGGGATCACATTCAAAGATATGATTTGACCAGAATGCAAACAAGTCCTGAATTATACATGGTCTGTCTGGAATACAGACATACCCTCAGTACCCACCTTTAATCCCTAACAATGAAGGTAATGTTAGTAGAAATAAACAGCCATCTTTGAAAGGGCTAACAAAGGAGCAGACAAATTGATGAATCAGAGCACAATTTGACAGAATGAGTCAGGTAGAGTATATGTCCAACTCACTTGAGAACAGAAGAGGAAGAGAGGTTATCTAAGAGTAACAAGAGAGAAAAAAAGGGATAGTGTGATAGTGCATGACAGTTCTACTGGGACAGTTTTATAGAGACAGGTTACAAAATAATCTAGACATAGGTGAAGGCAGAATGAGCCAGGGAATGAGAAGGACCCAGATTAGAACAGATTGCCAACATTAGTGTGAGGACAGGAAGAGCAATTCAGTTAGAAGCTTAAAGAAACCAGATTGAATCACTCTTGGAAGATTAGATTGCATGAAGGCCTGAAGCCGCCAGGCCTAGGCCTAGTGATAGCACACAGAAGGAAACACTCTGGGCTCAACCCAAGCTCTGTGTTTGCCCAGCTTGGATATGGCTTTCACTTCACCATTTCAGCTGAGAAAAAATAAAAGCTACATTTATAACTTCTCCTTTGATGATAGACATAACTCTACTTAAAATTTTCTTTTCAAGCCTGAAAACAAAGTGAATTACATTGATTGCTCTTTGAATCTAAAGTTAACATATTGTTATATTTACTTTTTTAGGTGTTTCATTATGAATTTTTATATCTGTGTTCATAGTGAATATCTGCAGTTTGTTTCCTAGTAATGCTTTCTGTTTGTTTGCCTTTGTTTGTTTTTTGATGACTTTGATAAGAGCCTAAGGCTTCACACAGTTAGAAGATAAAGCTTTCAGACTTCATTGTTTTTTGAGAGAGTTTGTGTGTTTGGTATGTTAGTGTGTGTGTATCTTTGTTACATTTTATTTTACCTCATTCTTTTGTGCCATTCCTTGGATTTCAATACTATCTGTCCCATATTAGATATGCACCAAGACTTCTATAAACTAAAAGTACATTCCAACTATTTATATGTTGATGCATGACGCATCTTAGACATTGTTAAAAGTTGTACTGTTGACATCTATGTAGCCAGAAACCTGCATGCACTAGGAAGGATGTCTAGACCTTCTCTGGTAATGAGGCTCCCCACAGCTCTTACCTAAAGGACTGGGAGCTAAACAGGGTTTTCTAATACTACCCATCAAAGATCCTATATATTGAGAAAACAGGAATTGGGAAAAAGAACTCCTTTTTTAAGAGGATCTAGCCAACCAGAGCATGAATTTGGTAAGCCTTGCCCTTCTCCAACTCCTCAAACCCCATTTTCTCTGAAAAAATGCATTAGCCTCCAACGTCCATTCTTTATTTCGTGATTTTCTGTTCACTTGATGCTCACTACTAAGGTCCAACTATTAAAGTATTGAAGTCTAGCATCCAAAAGCCCCCTTTCCGCCATCTAAATTAACATTCCCAATCAAAATTAACCAACTCTTCCTAACACAAGGTTTCTTGTTTTACCTTTATAAACTGCCATTTGCCTGTGGGCCACATTTATCTTCTTTTTATACAGTGGCAGTCTTTTGTCCCTCTGAGACAAATATCCCTTCTCCCTCTCCCTTGTTTCCTTCCCCTTCTCCCTCTTCCTCCATCTTCTGTATTTATCATTTATTTCTGCCCTTTGTCCATGTAGGACAAATAAGTCTCCTCTGTGTTCAGAACCTGATCATGGGGTGTCTAGAGCTGACTCTGAGATCTCTAATTCTTTGAAGCTCATCATCCACCTAACTTTCTCATGTATACTCAGTTTTCAGTGTTTTCCAGGAGCTGTTCTTAGAACACACATGGTATGCACTCACTGATAAATAGATATTAGTCCAAAAGCTTGGAATACTCAAGATACAATTCACAGACTACATAAAGCTCAATAAGAAAGAAGATCAAAGTGTGGATGCTTCAATCCTTCTTACAAGGGGGAACAAAATATTCACAGGGAAAAGAGAGAGACAAAATATGGAGCAGAGACTGAAGGAAAGGCCATCCAGAGACTGCCCACCTGAAGATCCATCCAATATACAGTCATCAAACCCAGACACTATTGTGGATGCCAAGAAGTGCTTGCTGACAGGAGCCTGATATAACTGTCTATTGAGAGGCTCTGCCAGAGCCTGACATATACAGAAGTGGATGCTTGCAGCCAACCATTGAACTGATGACAGAGTCTCCAATGGAGGAGTTAGAGAGAAAACTGAAGGAGCTGAAGGGGTTTGCAACCTCAGGAAGAACAACAATATCAACCAACCAGAGCTTCCAGGGGCAAAACCACCAACCAAATAGTACACAAGGAAAAACCCATGGCTCCAGATGTATATAGCAGAGGATGGCTTTGTCAGGGATCAATGGAAGAAGAGACCCTTGGTTATGTGAAGGCTCAAAGCCCCAGTGTAGGGGAATTTGAGGGTGGAGATGCAGGAGTGGATAGGTGGGTTGGTGGGAAAGGGAACACCCTCATAGAAGCAGGAGGAGGGGGGGATGCGATAGGAGATTTCTGGGGGTCATTGGAAAAGGTGATAATATTTGAAATATAAATAAATAAAATATCCAATAAAAATGGCTAAGCATAAAAAATTAAAATATAATAAACAAATATAGAGTGAAGCAAACAGAAAAAAGATATGGTTCAAAGTAATGAACAGTAAATGAAACAAAATTAAAGAATGAGTTATGTTTAAAACTGAAGAGGAACTTTGAAAGGAGGAAACTATAAGTCAAGAAGACTTCATCTGCCATAGAGGAGAAATGCTTTGTCAAAACAGGAAACTTCTGGTGCTTTATATTGAGAAGTTGAAATTTGAGAAAACTTGCTGCAGATGAGACACTGAGTTCACTGAGCAAGAAGTCACAATCCATGGAGAAGCAATGGGGGCTACTGCTCAGTGTCAAGAGACATTGAGAAGGAGGTTCATCCTTGAAGATCTGTGCTCAGCCAGCTTCCCTTGCATGATGCTGCAGCTCCTCTGGAGAAATGCAAAAAGACTCGTCAAAGTTGAAATCAGATTCTTTCTCAGCTTCCCACTCTTCTTCTGAATGTATATTTAAATACTATCTGATAATGGATATTAGGACAGCTAGGTACTCTAGCCAGTTCACAAAAGTCTACATGGAGACACAGAGACAATCTATTAGCACCACGAAGAGAGGTGTAGACAATTGATGGATAAAGTACAATAACATCACAATAATGCTGAGAGCTTGACATGGGAGTGAAAGAAAGCACCTGGACAAAATTGTTCCTGCGTCCTCTTAGTTTCTGTTAAAGCTGAAAATAACAAAGCATAATGTTTCATTCAAATGCAAAAATGCATGATTTCAGATTGACTTTTGTCATTTTCAAGGATTTCAGAATCTAAGCTTCCGCAGTACTCTTGATCTCTGTCACCAAGATTAGGAAATAAAACACAATTAACAGACAGCATTATCATTTAAAAAACAAAGAGTATCAAGGCCTTGAATGTTCAATTATTTATTTATAAGGTTTTTTCATTATGCATCAAGGAACATAATGTTTGTAACTACCAACATATCTGCAACCTATAAAGATGTGTGATCATCATTTGTCAAACAAAATTAAGCAAACACATTTGACAGATGTGTTCTTCCAATCTCCATCACAGTGGATGATTAAGGCCACAGCCTAGGACTGGCAGGTTGAACTTCCTCTTCATTATAAACAGAGTGGAAGAATTGGTGTGTTTTAAAAATCCATAATATAGATTAAAAATTAGATTACATAATCCAAAACTGGTGCTTGGTTTGACACTATGCTTTTATACATTAAATAAAATTTTCTTTATTTGTTTTGATTTGTTTTCTTTTGCTTGTTTTTGCTTAGATTGGTTTTCAATTCAGTATGTAGTCTAGCCTGATCTCAAACTAGTAGCAATCTTCCTCCTTCAAAGTTTTGAGTGCTGGGATTGCGTGAATGTATATTATGCCTGTCTTTCTTTTCAGAATTAATATATAAAATATAAATCATACATAAGTATGTAATCATATGCATATATGTGAATTGCCAAGTAAAATTTTCATATTTGAAATTATTTGGTATAGTGAAAGTTGGTTGTATTATTTAGCCATGGAAACTCTTATTTATCATAGATTTATGTATGCGTGTATATGTGTATTTATGTGTGCATTCATGTATATATATGTATGTATATCTATGTATATGTGGGTATGTATGTGTATAAACTAAATTACTCAAGTTCTTTTTAATCCAAATCGGACATATTCAACTTTTAGCTCAATGACCTTGTCATATCAAATCACAAGATTTATCTTCTGACATTTAGTTTTAATAAAAAATAATTTTGTAACACTAAAGACCTGGACAGTCATATAGAAAAATATTATTGTAGAAGATTATATACATGTATACATACAAACACACACACACACACACACACACACACACATATATGAAATTTAGAGAATTATGCTATATTGGGGGAGAAAGTACAACTAGATATGATATTCTCCTAAATGAATTTAAAAAATAATGAAATTTTACAATAGTCAGCAGAAGTGACACAAAAATATACTTTATGGTTACCTTAGGGAAGAGAACATTGTATTTGTTTTATGAGGTCACTAAAACAAAATACTACATATTACATGACTTAAACAATGGATAGTTTTACAACTCTGAAAGATAGAAGTCTATCGTTCAGTTATGATGAGGGTTGGCTTCTCCTGAGGACTGAGGGAGAAGGACATACAATTGATTGAAAGATGATACCACTTGGGGGGCCAGGACCGAGAGGCTGGATGGCCCCTGACTTAGGATAGACCCAAATAAGAGTGAAAAAAAAGTCAATTAAATAATTCCTAATGAGAATCTGTTATACTCATATAACAGATTATTAACTGTCATCAAAGAGTTTTTCCCACTAATTGATGGAAACAGATGCAGAGATCCACAGACAAACATTAGGCAGAGCTTGGGGAATACTAAGAAGAAGATGGGAGACAGGACTGTAGAAGCCAAAGAAGTCAAGGGCACCACAAAAAAACAGCAGATTCAACTACCTGGCCTTTTCATATATTTTACATTTGTTTTTTTTTTTTTTTGTTTGTTTGTTTCTTATTAACTTTACATTTTGCTCACTGTCCCCCTCCTGGTTGGTCACCTCCTCCCAACTCCTCCCACCCCCTCCCACGATACTTCCCTCTTCCCCTTCCTCACTTCTCCTCTGAGCAGGTGGGCCTCTCCCCGGGTATCTCCCACCCTGGCATATGAAGTTTCTGCAGGGCTTTGGGCATCCTCTCCTACTGAGGACAGACAAGACACCCCAACTGGAAGAAGATATCCCATGGACAGACAACAACTTTTAGGATGACCTTCCTGCTCCAGTAGTTACAGACCCATGTGAAGAACAGTAATTTGGTCTTTTATGTGAGACTCCTAACAGTGGGACCTAAGCCGTGTCTGTGTCTTTTGCCTACTTTTTCTCATACTGAGTTGCCACATCCAGCCTTAATATGAGGGACAGTACCTTGTCTTCTTGCAACTTCATATGCCATGCTTGGTTGATATCCATGGGAAGCCATCCCTTTTCCAAAGAGAAATGGAGGAGGAGTAGATTGGGATACAAGGGTCAAGTACAAGGGAGACTGTGGGAAGAGACTGTGAGAACAGGAGGGACTGGGAACTGGTCTGTATATCAAAATAATAAAAATAAAAATTTAAAACAAAAAATGAATATTGTGCAGTGTCACTTAGTATCAGACTGTTTTCCTCAAGCAGTATCTAATTTTTTGTGGCACCGGATGCTTCCTCACGGAAGGCCCAGATGCAGTTTTCTGGCTGAATGGTTTCCTTCTCTGTCAGACTCACTATTTAAGCCACTCATGCTCACTTAGAGCAGAAAAAGCACATGGGGATAGTTAGAAAGTTCACGACAATAATTAGAAAATATCATGTCAAATAATTTTCTACTTCTCAGGCACAGGGAAAAACTGTTTCTCTGCTTGAATGCACTATTCTCAAGCTTGCTTAGATTTGAAGACTTTCAAGGAGAATTAACAACTGAAAATTGAGGAATCACTCTTTTTTTGCTGGCATATACTTTCTCATTACAGAAAAGGATTTGATTTTATTTACTTTGTGCTGTTAACACAGCTAAATACATAACTGATAGCCTCAGTCTGCACCACCAGAAGATTTCCACCTAAGCTATTGACATTGCTTTCAGTCTCTACTTCATAATTTTGGTGCAGATGTTCTTAATGATCCCTTTGGTGTAACTATATTTAGCCTGTCTGCCTTTGCCCTCAAATTTTCTTAGTGCTTTTACTTTAGAAATTTAAGTTGTGCTACTTTTTTTCTGTGTTTTTTTAAAAATATTAATTTATTTACTTTGTATGTCTGTATGTCAGTGTATGTGTTTCTTTGGAGGTGTGAGATAGTGTTGACCCGTGCTGTGGTGCACTTTTTGTATGCTGGAGAACATACTATGGGAACTGGTTCTAGTCTTCCAAATCATTTCTCAGGACTAAACTCTTGGACAGGAGTTGTAGCAAATTGACTGAATCACCTTCAGACTCTCCTGCCTTTTGATAAATACATTGTCTGTAATTGAGAAATGGCTTCCTTAAGGGCCTGTAGACCACACTTTGAAATACAATCATCAAACTAGGTAGAGGCATGGCTCCAAATTGCTTTGAAGGTTTAGGAGCTTCCTTCCACAAGTGACAATTAGAAAACTCTAACCAAGCAAGTGCAAGATCTGTAGGACAAGAGCTTCAAGTCTCTGAATAAGGAAATTGAAGAACTTCTCAGAAAATAGAAAGACCTCCCATTCTCATGGATTCACAGGATTAATATAGTAAAAATGGCCATCTTGTGGAAAACAATATACAGGTTCAATGCAATCCTCATCAAAATTCCCACTCAATTCTTCAGAGTTAAAAAGAGAAATTTGCAAATTGATCTGGAATAAAAAAAAAATCCCAGAATAGTGATATCTATTCTCAATAATAAAAGAACTTCTTGAGGAATCACCATCCTTAATCTCAAGCTGTATTCCAGAGCAATAGTGACAAAAACAGCATGGTATTGGTAGAGACAGGCAGGTAGATCAATGCAACAGAATTGAAGACCCAGAAATGAACCCCTATACCTATGGTCACTTGATCTTTGACAAAGGAGCTAAAATTATTCAGTGGAAAATAAGGACAGCATTTTCAACAAATGGTGCTGGTTCAATGGTCGCAAGCATGTAGAAGAATGTAAATCAATCCACTCTCATCTGCTTGTACAAAGCACAAGTCCAAGTGGATCAAGGACTTCCACATAAAACCAGATACAGTGAAATTAGTAGAAGAGAAAATGAGGAAGAGCCTTGTATACACAGGTACAGGGGAAATTTTTCTAAACAGAACACCAATGGATTATGTTCTAAGATCAATAATTGAAAAATGGGACCTTATAAAGTTGCAAAGCTTCTGCAAGGCAAAGGACACTGCCAATATGACAAACAGCAACTAACAGATAGGGAAAAGATCTTTACCAACCCTACATTCGATAGAGGGCAAATATCGAATATATACAAAGAACTCAAGAAGTTAGACTCCAGAGAACCAAATAGCTCAATTAAAAAAATGTGGCAAAGAGCTAAACAAAGAATTCTCAACTGAGGAATATGGAATAGATGAGAAGCACCTAAAGAAATGTTCAACATCCTTAGTCAACAGAGAAATGCAAATCAAAACAACCATGAGATTCCAAATCACACCAATCAGAATGGCTAAGATCAAAAACTCAGGTGACAGCAGATGCTAGTGAGGATATGGAGAAAGAGGAAAACTCCTTCATTGTTGGTGGGATTGCAAGCTAGTAAATCCACTGTGAAAATAAGTCTGGCAGTTCCTCAGAAAATTGGACACAGTATCACCTGAAGACCTAGCTATAAATCTCCTTGGCATACACCCAGAACATGCTCCATGTGTAATAAGGACACATGCTCCACTATGTTCCTAGCAGCCTTATTTATAATAGCCAGCAGCTGGAAACAACCCAGATGTCCTTCAACAGAAGAATTGATACAGAAAATGTGGTACATTTACACAATGGAGTATTACTCAGCTATGAAAAACAATGACTTCATGAAATTCCTTGACAAATGGATGTAACAAGAAAATATCATCCTGAGTGAGGTAACCCAGTCACAAAAGAACACACATGGTAGGCTCTCACTGATAAGTGGATATTAGCCCAAAAGCTCAGAATCTCCAAGATACAATTCACAGACCATATGAAGCTCAAGAAGAAGGAAGACTAAAGTGTGGATGCTTCAGTCCTTCTTAGAAGGGGGAACAAAATACTCATAGGAGGAAATAGATGGACAAAGTGTGGAGAAGAGACTAAAAGAAAGGCCATCCAGATAATGTCCCACCTAGGGATCCATCCCATATACAGACACCAAACCCAGACACTATTGTGGATGCCAACAAGTGCTTGCTGTCAGGAGCCTGATTTACCTGTTTCTTGAGAAACTCTACCAGAGCCTGATAAATACAGAGGCAGAGGCTCACAGCAAACCATCAGACTGAGCACGGGATCCCCATTGGAAGAGTTAGAGAAAGGACTGAAAGAACTGTAGGGGTTTTGCAGTCCCATAGGAGGAACAACAATATCAACCTACCAGAACCTCCAGAGTTCCCAGGGACTAAACCACCAATCAAAGAGTACGCATGAAACAATCCATGGCTCCAGCACATATGTAGCAAAAGATGGCCCTGTTGGACATCAATGGGAAGAGAGGCCCTTATTGTTGTTAAGGCTCGATGCCCCAGTGTAGAGGAATGCCAGGACAGGAAAGTGGAAGTGAGTGGGTGGGTAGGGGAGCACCCTCATAGAGCAAGGTTGTGGGGATTGAATAGGGTATTTCTAGAGAGGAAACCTGGAAAGAGGATAACATTTGAAATGTGAATAAATAAAATATCCAATAAAAAACAAGTACATAAAAACAAAACAAAACAAAACAAAACAAACAAAAAGAACTGAAGCCTGAAAATGTGGTCAGTCCAGTTGGCTTACCTACAAGGTGTCAATATGCCTCCTGTCAGTTTCAGAAGCATCCTCATTTACAGCTTGTAGGCAGAATTGCCCATTTAGGAAAGAAAATAGGAAGAAACCAGGAACCAGAACTGTCTTTGGGTATCCCTGGCCTCCAACAAGGACATGCTCAGATATGTTGCTCTACATTCCAAACCAGACCAATTTCTCTCTCTTGTTCGCATCTAAGTTATGGAAAATGTGAACTTATTTGGTCTCAGATATACAACATCTATGACTCCTTTAATTAGTCTCATTTTGTGCTGCATATAGTAGTTTATTTTTAGATCATTAGAAAATACAGAGAATTGGGCTGGAGAGATGGCTAAGTGAATAAGGGTACCTGCTACTTGTAGTAAGTTCTCTGATGCTGCTTGAATTCAAATGCTGAATTCTATAGTATCCCAAGATCTGGTTGCTCCAAGATGAGCAGATCCTCACAAATACCAGCTTTTATTATATAAACCTTGACCCACACCCATAATCTAAGAGAGGTCCACAGGGCTTTGGTTCCCCAGGCTTAGCATTTGAGGCAGGGACCATGGTGAAGAGAAGGACGGAAAAGAAATTAGAAGGAAAAAGTTGACATTGGGTATGTGGATCAAATGCATATAGGACTGGCCTGATGGAGTAGAAAGGACGCCAGTGAAACATGGTAAATGATATCTCTGGGTATTGACAGGGAAGTAGATGAAAAACCGTATGTATTGATATCTTCCCAGGTCTGGTACTCTTAAGGCTTATTATACATATGAAGGTTTTATGCCTTTTATTTGTGTACTATACGATCTATGACAGGATAGACATCAACAAATAACATTTATAACAACAGCTGCTCTTGTAGAGAAAACAGAGTTTGGTTCCTAGTATTTGATGTTAGTTTCAATTATAAAGATAATTGCTTGCATGGTGTGAGATACCTATCCATTTACCATGTTCAGACTTCTTGAATTGTCATGCTTATAACCCTTGTTACAAATTTTATACTATCTTTTGTTGGGATAAACATATTTTCTTTGAATATGCACTTTTATCTAATCCCATATAAATCCAGTCATTTTTAGAATTGTGATTTTTTTTGAAAAAATGAAAAGCAGAGTAAAACATTAGGGAGACTGCTAGGCTATGTGGAAGTTTTGTCAATGGAAGAATTTCCTTGTTTAAGTTAAATAGAACTTAAGTCAATACTCTACTCCATAATCTAAAACTCTGGACTGATTTGGAGAACTTGGCAGTTCTCTTTTCAAGGGCACTGATGAAAGCTAGCAATGGCGCAGATTGCTTTGCTGACTTCTAGGGAAAAATAGAAAAGTCCATCAAAGAGTCAGATCCTCTCACCCTGACCTTGGCAATTACAGAATCACTACAGAGTCGGTCATCAGTGGGAGGAGAGGCCCTTGGTCCTGTGTAGGCTCTGTGCCCCAGTGTAGGGGAATGCCAGGGCCAGGAAGCTGGAGTGGGAGGGTTGGTGAGCAGGTGGAGGAGGGAGAGTGAGGGGGGTTTTGGAGGAGAAACCGGAAAAGGGGATAACATTTGAAATATAAATAAAAAAATCTAATAAAAAAGAAGCCTACAGGCTTTAAGTACTTTATGATACGATGCATCCCTTTATATCAAATTTCCAATGTTCATAAAGTATAGATAACAAGTAAAATTTCTCTACAAGAACATTAGCAGGAAAATTAAAAATATGTGACATTATATACACTTGTAATATTCTGTCTTCAACAATCAATGTGATAAGAAAAAGAAATTCTCTTCTAGATTAAAATCCATTAAAAAATATGATAATCAAACACTTGGTCTTGCCTGTGATTGTTAATTCTTTTTTTTTTCTGGAAAGAGGACTTATGGCACATTAGATAACATATGATTCTAAGTTTGGAAGAAATTCAAATTTCTTGATTTTTTCTGAGAAGGGCTTCGTTATTCGTTCACTCTCTTTATGCCACTTTCTTCCTTGAGGTTAGCAGGTAAGTGTTACAGGCATCCTTTATACAGTTCTGCTTTTCTAATAGTCCTATAATTATAAAACATTGAATCAGAAAAAAAGTAATCTTTATATGAAAATTTTCAGACAAAAATGTGTCCCACTGAACTAGAGACATACCTTGAATTCACGAGTAAATAATTTTCTGTGGATGAAAGGAACCTTTTCAATATATCTTATTATTAACTCTCCTATACCAAAAATCCATTATTTTTTTTAATATATTCTCATCCTTTATTCTTGGAAGGGCATGGTGGAGCACAGCTTTTAACCCATGACTCATGAGGCAGAGATAGGCAGATTTCTATGAGTTCAAGGCCAGCATAGCTTAGAGTTATTTCTAGAACATCCAAGGCTTCCTAGTGAGATTCTATCACACAAAATTTAAACAAACAACAACAAAACAATTTTTGACTCTCTTCTCAACATCGATTTATTATTCTATTATACATTCTATTATATATTACTCTATTATATCATATTTTATTATTCTGATTCTAATTGATCTTAACAGGTAAAATTGTTATTCCAAGTGTATAAAGAGCAATACAAGCTATTGAAACAAATTTCAACAACTAAAGTATAGTAGCTTTGAAGTTAACTAAAGCATTTAACTCTGCTGCATGTGAAAAGGATCCATCATGTAAGAAAAACAATTTGCTGGTAAATCACTTAACTATAGTTAATAAAACTTTTCTATAAGACATTTTTTATGGTTAGGTTCCTCTAATTTTTTTATGATCTTTTTTGGAAAATTATTTTATTTACTTACATTCCAGCCATTGCCCCCACTGCCAGTCTCCCCTCCCACAGTTTCTCATCCTGTTCCTCTTCCCCCTTGCCTTTAAGAAGGTGCTCCCATGCACCTGGAATGCCCCTTCCCTGGGGCCTCACCAAGGATTAGGCTCATCTCCCACTGAGGCCAGACCAGGCAGTCCTCTGCTATATATGTGCCAGGGCAGTCGGATCATCCCTTGTATGCTACCAGGTTGGTGGCTCAGTCTGTGGGAGCTCTATGGGATCTGGGATAGTTGGGATTTCTGGTCATCCTATGGGTTAGCTCTCCCTTCAGCTTCTTCAACCCTTCCCCTAATTCAACCATAGAGGTCCCCAACTTCAGTCCAATTTTTCCGTGTAAATATCTGAGTCTCTCTCAGTCAGATGTTGGCCAGGCTTCTGTCTGTAAGCACATCATAGTGTCAGTAATAGTGTCAAGGCCTTTGTGCCCCAGCCACCATGAAATGGATCCCAAGTTGGTCCTGTCACTGGACCACCTTTCCTTAAGTCAGTTCTTCATTTTTGTCCCTGCAGTTCTTTTAGAGAGGAACAATTCTGGATCGGTAATTTTGACTATGAGTTGGTAACACTGTGCCTTCACTTGAGGCCCTGTCTACTGGAGGTAGACTCTTCGAGTTCCCTCTCCCCATTGTTGGTCATTTTGGCTAAGATCACACTCACTGAGTACTGAGGGTCTCTGAACTCCTAGTCTCTGGTACTTGTTAGAGGTCTTCCCTACCTCCCACATCTGACACTGCATATTTCCGTTCATTCTCCTGGCCCTTCCCTCATTGCCACTTGACCCTGTTCCCCTTTTCTACCCCTCCACTCTCCCACACAGGTACTTCACTCCCTCTGCCTTCCATGATTATTTTGTTCCCCCTTCTAAGTGGGATTGAAGCATCCTCACCTGGACCTTCCAGATTATTAAATTTTTAAGGTCTGTGAGTTATATCCTAGGTATCCTTTTTACCTAATATCCACTGATCAGTGAGTATGCACCATGTGTGTTCTTTTTGGTCTGGGTTACCTCACTCAGGATGGTATTTTTCTAGTTCTTTGCTAAATATTTGCATTTGACTACAAAATTCATGATGTTCTCCTTTTTAATAGCTGAATAAATGTATATTATATATATATTACATACACACAGACACACACACAGACACACACACACACACACATATATATATATATACATATATATATATGTATATATATATATATATATATAATGCATTCCATTGTATAAATGTACCACAGTTTTCTGTATCCATTCTTTGGTTGTGGGACATTTAGGTTGTTTCCATTTTTTTATTGTTACAAATAAGACTACTATGAACATAGTGGAGCATATGTCCTTGTGATATGGTGGGGAATCTTTTGTGTATAAACTCAAAAGTGGTATAGCTTGGTCTTCATGTGAAATTATTTCCAGTTTTCTTAGGAACCACCAGATTCATTTCTGTAGTGATTGTACTCGTTTGCAATCTCACCAGCAATGGAAGAATGTTCCTTTTTGTCCACATCCTTGCCAGCATGTGCTGTCTATTGAGGTTTTGATTTTAGCCATTCTGATTGGTGTAAGGTGGGATCTCAGGCTACTTTTGATTCACATTTCCCTGATGACTAAGGACTTTAAACATTCCTTTAAGTGCTTCTTGGGCATTCAAGATTCTTCTGTTGTGAATTCTGTTTAGCTCTGTACCCCACTTTTTAATTGGGTTATTTGCTTTTGGAGGTTAATTTCTTGTGTTCCTTATTCATTTTAGTATTGTCCCAATCTGTCCATTGTTGATTTGTCCTATTGTAAATGTCTTTTGCTTTACAGAAGCTTTCCAGTTTTATGAGGTCCCATTTATCAATTGTTGATCTTAGAGTCTGACCCTGGGAGTTCTGTTCAGGAAAATTTCCCCTGTGCCAATGAGTTTGAGGCTACTTCTCACTTTCTCTTCTATTAGATTCAGTGTGTCTGGTTTGTGTTGATGTCCTTGATCCATTTGGATTTAAGCTTTGTAAAAGGTGATAAATATGATCTATTTTCATTCCTGTACATATAGACTGCCAATTATTTCAGCACCATTTATTGAAGATGTTCTCCTTTTTTCATTGTATGTTTTTAGCTTCATTAGTGTCCATAGGTGTATGGGCTTACTTCTGGGTCTTTGATTCTATGTCATTGGTTGATTTGTTTGTTTCTGTACCAATACCATGAGGTTTTTAATCACTATTGCTTTATAGTATAGCTTGAAGTCAGGGATGGTGATTCCTCTGGAAATTCTCTTATTGTTGAGGATTGCTTTTGGCTCTCCTGGTTTTTTTTTGTTTTGTTTTGTTTTGTTTTTTTAACTTTTCCATATGAAGCTGAGAATTGCTATTTCCATGTCTTTGAAAAATCGTGTTAGAATTCTGATGAGGATTGCATTGTATCTGTAGATTGTTTTTGGTAAAATGGCCATTTTTACTATGTTAATCCTGACAATTCATGAGCATGGGAGATCTTACTATCTTCTAAGGTTGTCTTTCATTTCTTTTTTCATGGATTTGAATTTCTTCTCCTACAGGTCTTTCAATTGCTTGGTAAAAGTTACATCAAGCTGGGCAGTGGTGGTGCACATCTTTAATCCCAGCACTTGGGAGGCAGAGGCAGGTGGATTTCTGAGTTCGAGACCAGCCTTATCTACAGAGTAAGTTCCAGGACAGCCAGTGTTACACAGAGAAACCCTGTCTCAAAAAAGAAAAAAAAAAGAAAAGAAAAAATAGAGGAAAAAGAGTTACATCAAGATATTTAATACTATTTGTGGCTATTGTGAAGGGTTTTGTTTCACTAATTTCTTTCTCAGCCTGTTTACCCTTTGTGTAAAGAAAGGCTACTGATTTGTTTGAGTTAATTTTATATCCTGCCACTTTGCTGAAGTTGCTTATCAGCTGTAGTTGTTCTCTGGTGGAAATTTGGGGGTAGCTTATGTATACTATCATATCATCTGCAAATAGTGATAATTTGACTTATTCCTTTGTAATTTGTATCCTGTTGATCTCCTTTTATTTGTCTAATTTCTCTAGCTAGAACTTCCAGTACTATATTGAATAGATAAGGAGAGAGTAGGCAACTTTGTCTTGTCCAAGATTTTAGTGGGATTACTTCTAGTTTCTCTTCATTTAATTTGATGTTGGCTATTGGTGTAAGGAGTAAATCAAGCAGAAATGCCCAAGTGAGGAGGCTTCAATCCCATTTAGAAAGGGGAAAGAAATAACCACAAGAGGCAGAGAGAGGGAGTGTCCTAGGTTGGGATAGGAAAGGTGGAGGGGAAAGGGGGAATAGAGTCAGATATGGTGCATGTGTGGGAGATAGGAGAGAATCCTAGAAGGCAAAGAGAATGAATGGAAATAAGCAGCCTCAGGGGGTGGAAGGTGGGGGGACCCATTAGAAAGTACCAGAGACCTGAGAGGTGAGAGACTCTCATTATTCAGTTATTCATTGGGGGTGACCTTAGCCAAAATACCCAACATTAGGGAGAGAGAACTCTAAGAGTACACCTCCAGTAGATAGGGCATCAAGTGCAGGGACTGAGTTACTAACTCACAATCAAAATTCCCTGAAGCCCCAGGGAATGGGGAGGTCTGCTGGGGTCAGTACCCTCTTGGAGGCAACGGGGAGGAGGAATGGGATGAGAAACTGGAAGAATTACTGGCTGGGGGGGCATATAAATGGAATATAAATAAATAAAATAACTTTAAAAAAGAAACTTCATTCCTTTATACAGATTTTCTATTTTTACATGACTTGATCTTAGTAAATGGCAGGCACAGAGGAATTTATCTCCTAGATTATCCATGTTGTTGGCCTTTAATTGTAGTTCCTGGATACACTTTAATCCCATGGGCCTTTTTTTTTTGTTATCTATCAGTAGGTGAATTTTATCATTTCTAGAAACACAACTAAGTGCTACTCATTTCCTATTGGTTTCTAGACTCCTTATATCTATGGTCTTTTCTATTTTGTCCTTTGTGTTGATTTTAGGCTTTGCTTTTACATTTTTCTAGTTCCTTTGGGTTATTAATTTATGGTCATTCCTTTTCCACTAGGTAGGCATTGATTATTCAAACTTTACTTGTAACAGCTGGTGGTCTTTTCATTTTTTTTGTTTGTTTTGTTGTTGCTTTGACTTATTATAGCCTTTGCTGGCTTGGAATTCATTACCTAGACCAGGCTGGCCTCAGTCTCACATTGATCAGTCTGCCTCTGCCTTCCATTACTGCGTTTAAAATATTAAAGGCAGTTGAGTCCCTGGGAGCTCTGAGGGTACTAGTTAGTTCATATTGTTGTTCGTCCTAAGGGGCTGCAAACCCTTCAGCTCCATAGAACCTTTCTCTAGCTCCTTCACTGGGGACCGTGTACTCAGTCCAATGGATGGCTGTAAACCTCTACATCTGTATTAGTCGGGTACTGTCAGAGCCTCTCAGGAGATAGCTATATTTGTTTGCTGCTCCTTGTTCATTTTATTGTGTTGTGTTTTTATTTATATCTGTGAAAAAACACATTTTTATTTTCCTTATTATGTTTCTTGATTGATTAGTTTTTGCAAGTTTAAATTAAATTTTTATGTGTTTATAATAATTCCAGCTTTCCTCATGTTACCGTCTTCTAATTTTACAGCATTGTGGTTGTGAAGGTTGTGATTGCATCCTTTAGAAACATTTTAAGCCTTTTGTGCCTTAGTATGTCTTAAAAAAGAAGTGTCCTCTTTGAGCTTGATATCTTCAGCCTGCTACTATTGGGTAGAAAGTTTTGAGTACTTCTGTTAAGTAAATTTAGCCCAAGCTGTCCCTCAATTTCAATAATACCATCTTTGTTTTATGTACATACAAATAATGTACACATTGTGAAAATTAAATCCTTGTGTTAGTGCAGTGAGCTTTCTCACCCAAGATCAGTTAATAATTTGTTTATTTAAGTGATATGATGGTATATTCAGAACATTTCTGATTGTTACATTCTCCTAATGGAGTTACTGCTTCATTATTTCTTTTGGTCTTTTGGATAAGATCAAATGAAGTCATCATTGACAACCAGAATGCTTTTTTTTTTCTTAAAGTATTTTAAAGGGCATTGGTGCCTCTCTACTTGATATGAAATATCTTTTTGCAGACTTTCATTTACAAACTATACATTTTCTTAACTTTGAAGTGTATTTCTTATAAGCAGCATAAATATGGATATTGTTTTTACTTTTAAAGTCTATTAATCTATTCTGTATCTTCTGACTAATGAATTTAATTCAAATTTAGAGAATTGTTGATAGATAAGATGTTGTCACTGATATTTTGTACATTTTTTAAAATTATTTTATAGTTATTTTGTTCCTGTGGCCTTTGAACCACATTTCTTTTTGAACAACTCCTTCTAAAAAAAAAAAAAAATCCATGATTTTTTTTCCTGTTACTAAGTAATATGATTTCTTCTCAGCCTATATAACTCCATTTAGCATTATTTAAAGGCGTGTTTAATGGTTATGGGCTTTATTTATGATTAATAATAGCTTTACCAGATCTTTTTAAGTAACTTTGGTTGAGAGCTGTTTTTCTTTCTCCTCCTCCCCTTCCTTCCCTGCTTCCATTTTTCTTGCTCGTAGCCCTCTTCATCCTCCCCCTGATCATTTCATCTCCCTACACTTCCCCCTCTTTCTTGCTCTCCCTCTTCTTCCTCCTCTCTTTTCCTTCCTCCTTTTTGCTCTCCTCTTCTTGTCCATTTTCTCTTATTTCTCTTTTCCTCTTCCTTTCTCTCTCTTTCCCTTCTCATTCCTTCTTGTTCCTCCCTTTCCTCATAATACATTAGCTTACTCTTTTTGAGGGAAAGTTTTTATGGAGACATCCAATGATAATATTATAATGGTTTATTTTATATGACATGTCTCTTGAAGATTTCTAAATGTGTACTTTTAGTTTTGAAAACTTTTTTTAATACTTCTTTTTTTTATTGGTTAAATTATTTATTTTTTACACTCCACATTATATCCCCACCATCCACCCTCTGACTGTTCCACATCCCATACCTACTCCCCAAGCCCCTGACCCATGTGGATGTCCCCACCCCCTACACCACCTGACCTCTAAACTCCAAGGAGCCCCTAGTTTCTTGAGGCTTAGATGCATAGAAAACTTTTAATAATACAAACTAGTGAATATTTCAATAGATAGATTTTCTCAGGAACTTTTGAGCTTTGTAAACCTAGATGTATTTTCCTTTCCCCAGATTTTTACATTTTTAGAATTTTTCTTTTAACATTTCTCCACCTTTCTCTTTATTTTATGAGTCTTCTGGAATGTGCATTTTAGTTACATCCTGTTTACTCAACATCAGCTTATTTCTACTGATCTTTTCTTTTTCTTCGCTGACTAAATAATTTCAGAAAAAAATCACTTTGATGTGTAGATTTATTTATTTGTATTTATACTTTCTGTAACCAGGCCTACTGTAGAGACTTGACAATTTGACATTTTTTCTTTACTGTGTATTTTATTCTTTCACCCTAAAATTTATGGGCTCTTTAAAGACTTCTGCATCATTGTTGAATCACTCTCTTTTTTAATTTTTTTTTTTTATGTATTTGTTTGAGCCATTTTTAAGGGCGCACATAAATGTGTTGTTCTTCTTATAATTCTCTGAGCTTCTTTCAAACAGTTCATTTGAATTTTTGGTCAGGCAATTTGATTTCCATTTCCTTTGAGCTGCTTATAGGGAAATTATTTCTTTAGTGGTGCCATGTCTCATTGGCTTTTCATGTCTTTGGAAGATGTGTTGTTATTTTCTCTCATAAAGAAGGGTTCATCTTCTGTGGTGCATACTAGAGAGCTTTAGGGGGAAAACACACTTACCAATCATTCCAGTGATGAATTTTGAAATTCTCTCAGAATCTTTTTCTGTAGATATGCCCAGACTAGATTACTTGTTATATCTCGTGGCAAAGCTATATGCTTTCCTTGATCTCACAAATCCAGGCCAGGTACTCTCTATAGTACTGACCTGAAATGCTCGAAAGCTCGTTTGCATACTTTCTTCATGTCTTATCAAACTGGTATATATATATATATATATTCATAAACTGTATTCAAAGATTTGAGGCTAGAAAGATGGTTCAGTTTATGAACTCTTTGCATTTTGTGGTTATATATAGCACATCTCCTATATTATTACAAATCTGCCTATATTTAGAAGAAAATTTCCAGTTATTTCTCTTTAACTAATGGCTTTATTTAGAATCTGAGCAACATACTACAGATGTTTGGACTTTGTTTTTTTTTTTTTTTTTTTTTTTTTTTTTTTTTTTTTTTTTTT
>JADRCD010201479.1:6839-29787 GCA_019843815.1 Montemys delectorum
AGAGAGAGAGAGAGAGAGAGAGAGAGAGAGAGAGAGAGACATACTCCACACTCCTCCAAGGTCTCTGGAGTTCCCTGCTGGTTAGATAGCATCTCCAAAGGAATGCTTTTAGCTGCTTCACACTTCTTCAAGGCCAATGTGAGCAGTAACAAAGCACAGGCAAAGAGGCAAAGGCAGTCACAGACAAGATGATTTCATCTGGGTGGGAAGTCACAGGCAAAGGCTGAGGTGGTTGAAGCCATCTGGGGAGTGTTGAGGGGGTACAGGGCTCTCTTAAGGCTCCACACAACTGATGCTGGCTGCTTTTGATATTCATGCATGACACAAACCAGAGAGTAGGGGGTGGGGGCACCTGTCAGGACTGTCTCCTCTTGAAAGATTGCATGATTCCTTTTAGTTTCTCTCTTCAAACTCTGCCCCAAACCTAAACTGCCATTTCCTCCTCCTTCTTTGTATCTATTTTGTGTCCATTGTAGAAGCCAGCAGTCAACTTCATGTGTCTTCTTGAGTCACTCTCCATTTTGATTTCTGAGAGGAGATCACTCACTGTTACCTAGAACTTGTTTGGCTAGTCTGGCCAGTGAACCTCAGATCCTCCTGTTTCCACTTCTCAAGCACTGGGATCACAAGCCAATAGCATCGTAGTTGGTATTTGTACATGGGCTTTGGAAGACAGAGGTGGAACTCAGACCCTCATGCTTGCTGTCTGTCACTTCACAACTGAGCTGTCCCCACAGCCCTGTTCTTTTGGGCTCTGTGCTCCTGACAAGACATACGTGCACTCAGTGGTGGTGACTTTATCCCTGTGACACTTGATAGAATGGGTGGCTCTGGGGTGGCCTGAAGTTCAGCCTCAAGAAATTGAAGGTTTTGGTTAAGTTGGAGTAGAATAGAGTTGCTAAGGAAAGCTTTGGCTTAAGATAGAGAATCATCTTTCAAAACATGAATCTCCATGTGAAAGGAAAGACGTAAGAACCTAGTAAGTTGCCAGGTTTGCTTTCATGGAGTTTTACTGTGTATGACCTTTATGGGAGTCTTACTACAGAAGTAAGAGATGGGGAGGCCTTCCCTGCAGGGATACAACAGTGATCTCTGATACATATGGAAATAGCTATGTCGCCCTAGCATGGCACCGCTGATACATCCAGACACTTGGGAGACAGCAGTTCTTTCTTACAGCACACGCTAATGTCCCATCCTCTCTTTCTCACAGTCCCCACATTAGCCCTGCACACCAAAGTTTCTTCTGCTTACCCAAAGCGTTAGGCCAGGTGGTCAAAGAGACCTAGATATCTTGTCTACTCACAAACACAGCAGGGCATAGCTAAACCACATAAGCATAACCCATGAGAGTCTGAAGTGGAAGGGCTACTATGAGTTAGATAGCTCAGGCTAGAGAGCTAGCATCTGCCTAAACTAAACAAATACTAAGCAACGTCAAGGTAGCTACTGCTGTAAGGGCACAGTGGTGTTGTTAAGTCTCAATGAGAAGAACTTGATTAGGTGGCAACCTTCATTCCTCTGACACCCTAAGAAGATCATGTAATGAATGACTGTGTAAAGAAGAACATATCCAGGAAACACTGGCTGCTGTAGACTCCAGCCTTCACCTGAGAATCATTCTTTCTCTGTGTGCAGTGTGTTTTTGACTTGCGAGTTCATAGTATCATTGGGATGGCCAACCCTGAGACATCTCTTAGGCTAACACAGAGACTAGCAGTGCCAGTCTGGTAGACACTGGGTAAGAACATGCCTTCCCTTCCTCACTGAAGGGCCCCTATTCTTTTGATATGTTTGGCTAAGCCACTAGCAAGTACCAAGGCCACTGCTTTCTTCTCAGCATGAAGGAACTCCACCCCGTGCACAGTGACTCTCTCTTAGTACCTGAGCTGAGATGGACCCCCCAGAAAAGTCTGAAAGTGAAGATGTATAAGTTCAGAAAAATAAGAAACCATGAAGGGCCAAGATCATTGGGAATCCAGATCCTACTCTGTTGTCTTCAGCGCAGGGCTCATATTGTCTTTGAGGATCATTTTTGGAGCAATATCCTCTCAGATGATACCATCAGCAGTTAGCAGCATCCCGCTGGGTGATTCTGTCTTTGGGAGGCTTTGGTGTAAGATCTGATTGATGTGTTTTCCTTTATTCTGTGTATGAATTTGCTCATGCTGAATGTTTCTTGCTCTGAAATTCAAGAGTCCAGGTTTTGCCCACTCTGTCCCCCATGAATGGCTTGGGGCTATGTCTGTGCCATATCTCCATATTGCTGTCCTAACCAAGCTCCAACAACTATCCCTGTCTGCAAAATCCTTCTGTGCCATCTTTCATGCATATTCTCTCTTCTCTTACTTCTAAACTCTGGTTCACCTCTGACGGTCCCTTTCTTGCCCCATCTCTTAGGGCTGCCTATCTGGCTTCCATATGTATTTCTAGCATCCTCTTTGCTACTGTATTCATAAACCCCTGCAACACAATTTCCAGTTTCCTCATAAAGTGCCTCCTTGTGAATGGATTGACTTCTACAGGGAGGAGTAGAGTGGGTCTTGTGCAGTGTGATCTTCATAGGCAGCCCCACAGAGGTGTCTTCTTGATATGGTAGTCATGGGAATGGATTAGCATCCATGCCTGGAGAAGTTAACAACTCAAAATTACAAATATTAGCCACTGGGTGGAACTTGGACCCTCTGAGGGGCTTCACAGTCTCGTGGGCAGATTGATACCCTCAGAGAAGACAGTCTGTGAATGAGCATGACCTGATATTCTGTAAATGAACCTGAAAGATATAGGGGTGGGGAAGAAGAGGCACCTTTGAGGGAATACTCAAGAGGCAAGGCTTGATCTTAGCTTGGTAAAGGAGAAATTGGATTATTAAGAGAGAGGATGAGTTTGGGTGAATGGATGAGGGAATGAGGGCAGGAGAATGCAGAAGGGGTGAAAGGCCAGGTGTTCTCTGTCCTTTAGCATGTCAAAAGTTACTTCCGTGTGTCCCCCCTTTTTTTTTTGTCACGAAAGTTAAAAATGGTGCCTGCTCTTGTAATATCCCCTGCCTCAGTCTTCCTGAATATAAGTATGCATGCATGCATGTATGTATGTAAGTATGGATGCATGCATTTACAGGTTTAGGTGCATGTGCAAGTAGGCGCAAGTACATGTGAAGACCAAAGATTAGGAATCTTCTCTACAATCTACCTTACTCACTGAGGCAAGGTCGCTAACTCAACTCCAGAGCTTCCTTAGATTCTGGTCTCACAAGTCTGCTTGCTTTGGGCATATCCTGTCTCTTAAGAGGTGACTGTCACTCCCATGAGTATTTACTCCAAGTTTTAGGGATTGAAACTCTGTTCCTAATGCTTTCCTGGCAAAGGCTTAAGTACTGAGCCATCTTAAATAACATTGAAAATTTATGTACTAGATTTTATTGTATACCTTTATATATGTTTGTAGGCATTTTGCTGGCATTGGATGTTTGTGCCTCACATGTGTGTCTGTTGCCTGAGGAGGTCAGAAGAGGGCACCAGATTCCCTGGAACTAGAGTCATAGATGGTTGTGAGCGCCCATGTGTGTTCTGGAAATTGAACTCTAGTCATTTGGAAGAACGGCTATTGCTCTTAGCCACTAAGCCATCTCTCCAATCCCTTACATGTAGTTTAATATTTGTGTTTTACTCCCCTAAACTTTTTGTTTGTTTTCTTTAAAAAAAAAGATTTATTGATATGAGTACACTGTAGCTGCCTTCAGACATACATCAGAAGCGTGTATCAGATCCCATTACAGATGGTTGTGAACCACCATGTGGTTGCTGGGAATTGAACTCGGGACCTCTGGAAGAGCAGTCAGTGCTCTTAACCACTGAGCCATCTCTCCAGCCCCTGTTTGTTTTCTTTAGGCCCTTTGGTTCATCATTTTCTCCTCCTTGATCCCAGCTCTGGGGTGAACCTTGTCCATACCCTTTGTCTGACATGGACCTCTCTACTCTGGGCCACCTGCACACTCAGGGGATAGTCACCCGGCCAGTGAAGACAATTTCCTCCCAGGTTCATGGTGTCTGAAGAAGATTTCCTCAGGAGCCTTCCAACGCAGAGATGCCTTTTCTCTTCATCTGTAGTTGAAGATACAGCTGTCTGTAGTTTTGGTCTTCCATTTGAGTTTGATATTTGATTTTGTTATTTAGGGAGGAGAGTTTATGAAAAGCCTGGTTCACAGCAGCCTGCAGGAAACTGCCTGGGGGATCCTGGGCTGGGAGAAGAGTGCTGACTGAGCTTGTTTTATGATGTGGACCCCATCAGTGCCATCCCCCTCCTCTAAAGGCCACACAGACTCTCTAGCTACAAAGGAAACTTCTTGGGGCAGGGAAAGCAAGGGCTGAGTTTTCAGAACATATAAAGAAACGATTACCTTGTCTACATCCCAGCGTTCCTTTTGTTTATGGACACTGAGCAGAGAGAGAGAGATCTCAGAATAGCTCAGGGTATGACCCAGCAACCCCCTTTCTAAGAAAGCAGGGCTATCTTTCCTGTGCTAAGCCATTTGGCCAGGGTTTGCTGGGAAGCTCCTCTCCATGCTCTCCATGACCAATAGACTGACCTTGTGCTCTTCTTACTTAGTTGTAACAAAGTTCAGGCTAAGAGAGTGTAGCTCCTTGATACTTAAAGAAACCAGAGAGAGCACACTTAGGAAAGTCATGTGCCCAGATGCTAATGTTGGGATCCCAGAGCCATCCTGGGCCAGCTTCCAAGGGTGTAAGGATGAAAGTCACTGAGGGGTGATTTACAGTCCATACAGTTTTAAGGTGCAGGAATGATGAAGGCAATCAGGAAACTTGCACCACTGAAAAGCCCTTGGGCATGCTGAAGGCATTGAGAAGCCACTGTACCCCACACTTGCTATTTCCCTTTGCAGGGAGCCAAGGAATGCAATCCTCCCTCATTCCCCTCAGTCTCCCATGCATAGACACACAAGGTTCCTGGTCCTGTTGCTCACTTGGCCAATTTTAGGGTCAGTTCCCCTTACTCTCTCGTCCCTGCTGTGTCAGTGCCTCTGTGGCTCCTGGTTCAAATCCAATTGCTTCCTTCGGCCATCTAGCAAATACTAAGTGGCCACCCATTCTCTCCCTGGTAAAAACTGCTGTAGGGCACAGGATGTGCTCAAGAACCTTGCTGTTACTCTGTTTTCATGGAATTAAAGTTAAAATAGGGATAAAAGAAGAAGTATACAGAGTAAAGAGCCGAATGAGACCATCAGTAGGAAGACTAGGCATGGAGGCCAGGCGTGGTGACCAAGCACAGGGAGGGACTGGCTGTATGTTACTGGTTGTTATAGGAGGTTTGACTCTAAATTTAAGCAGGTTTAGGAGCCAAGAGAAGACCAAGGTGGCTCTTAATGGTTCTCCAGTTTTGGTTGAGATTTATCTATCACCTTATAGAATTCAAAAATCATCTAAAGAGCTGCAGCAATCTATGAGTCTCCTGAGACCCCCTCCCTCTAAGTTCTGCTTTCTTGATGTGGAAGTAGGTTCTATGTCTTCAGCTAGCAGGGAAGCAATGGGATCCATTAGAAGCCTTGGATATCTCTGAAGAACCAACTACTGTCTCAGGGATAGATACTGAACCCAGGACCAACAATGATGCTTGACATTGCTATCTAATGGTCCAACTGGTCAACTAGAATTGTCAGAAACAAGTGTTAGTGTAGCCTTCATATCTTCAGACCATCCCTGTCATGACATGGAGTCAGAAGCCTTAAATGTATACATCATTAAAAACTGAACCAGATGAAAGATGTGCTGTTTGTAGAATCTGCTAATAGGTATAAAAAATAGTTTCCACCCTTTTCTTAGACTAGGCTACAGCAGCAGAAATAGAGAATAGGTCACCTCTATACCACTGGCAGTGGGAAACTCGCCAAGCTGGGCTAAAAATAAGTGATGGATGAGGACTTGCTCTCCAGATACATCCAGTGAGACCAGGCTGGGTCAACCCTTAGTGGTAAGAGCTGAGGCTATAGGGTGTGGATCTTGGTTTGCTTTTGTCTCTTATTCAAGAGCAAGGATAAGTGTCATTGAGTGCCCTTTCTTGGGACTCTACCCACCTGTAGTGTGAGGGCTTGGTTACAGTCCAGATGCTGAGGAACTTCATATTCCCTGTTTTTCTTGTTGCTGTGACAAAATACATGGCAAGAGAAGTAACGTAAGGAGGAGAGGCTTACCTTGTCTTGTTGAGTTCAGAACGGAAGACAAAGCACGAATGGAGGCTGTGACAGTCAGAACACGAGGGTGCTTGATTGTATCTCAGGAGTCCAGAAATCAGAGGGTGCAGAATACCAGTGCTCAGGGGGCTTACTCTGAACCCCACTTTTAACAACCTGTGTACCCAGTACACGGGCTGGCACCACCCATGTCCAGAGTTTATCTGCATCCCGTTATCCCTCTCTGAAAGTGTCCTCGAACATACACAGAAAGATTCTGCAGTCAACCAAACTTGACAGGGAAGGACAACCATTGTAGCTATGCTTTCTCCACGTGGCTTCTCCTCTGTGCAGCCTTTCACAAAAATGCTGCTCTCCTTTCTGCATGGCCACTGAGGGCTTTGGATGCTTCATGGCAGGGTCTAAAACTTCATTAGAAACACACACACACACACACACACACACACACACACACACTCACACACACACACACACTTAAGATCTAAGGGTGACACTTATGGAGGCAGAGACAGAGGAGACACAGAGATAGGATGGGAAAAGGCAGGTGTCTCTGCTTCAGCCCCGCTGAGGGCTGTGGAAGAAGAGAAGGGGCAGTTCTGACCACCATGGGTGGGGAATTCCCATTGCTGCTCATTTTTAACAAACTACTTCCAAAGCTGGTTTAAATCATTTACCCACTTTAATATCCCAGCTGCCCGTGTATTTTTTCATCCATTCCCATCCCTATAGGCTGTCTTTCCCCAAATCAGTAAATCCAATTTGTCATGATTCAGATATGTTTTCAGGCTCAGAACAACCATTTTTCAAAAAAAAAAAAAATACAAACCAAATGGGATTAACTTCTATCAATTGTTTAACTACAATCAAGACATGTTCATAAATGATGTAAATATATTTACTGCATTCCTTTAAGAGGCATGTCCACCACCAGCCACAAAAGCTGGATATCAGCGAACCCTTCCCTAGGCTTTCTGGGACTATTAATGCGTATGGATTGCTGTGTCTCTTTAATTTTGCCTTGGCTTGAAGGAGCCTTATTTTCCTAGGGATTTAGGTTAGCTCCCAGATGGCAAAAATCAGGATCAATCTTCTTTTCAAGTTAAAAAAAAAAATTCACTTTCACATCCATTCTTGCCATTTCTCCTTTCGGCTCTCATTTCCTACTACCTCGCTAAAAATAACTGCCATCAGTGTGTGGAATTTGCTTGCTAATTCTCTCAGTCCCCAAAGGTACTTTGTACTGGTGACACGCAATAAACTTGACCAGCTCAAATTTCCTGAGTTACCTTGAGTTGTCACTGGGCATTTCTGGGTAGATGAATTCTCAAGTTGTGTGTGTTCTCTCTTGGTGTGTGTGTGCATGTGTGTGTGTGTGTGTGTGTGTGTGTGTGTGTGCATGTATGTGTGTGCATGTATGTGTACATATGCTCTCTTGGTGTGTGTATGCATGCACATGCGTGTTTATATATTAAAAAATGATGCCATATTTTAGAATCATTAGAGCTCCATGAATCTCATGTCTTTAATTTATGACATCGGTGTCTAAGAGTTCGTTTACAGAGTGCGTCCTGTTTCACAGGCTTTGTTTCAGGTGCTAAGCTCCATCAGTGAGCCAGTCAGACAGCACTCTCAGGCTTTAAGATACTTATGTGATTGAGAATTGAGAATGGATGCCAAGTGTTTGTGGAAAGTAGTAATTGTGAGTGGGAATCAGAAAAAATAAGTAAAATAAAAACCGGGGTGTTGTGGTGGATGCTAGAAGGGCATCTCTGCTGTCTTGAGGTTGGACTGACAGTGCTCTTGGGCACTTTTTCTCCATCTCTCTCAGCAACCCTTCCTTTTGTTCTCTGTCCCTTCCATCACTTCATCTTGCTTAGGTGGCCTCCTGGGTTTCAGTCCCCTTTGCCCAACAAACAGAACAAATTTTAGGTTTCTTTTTCTGAAATAGTGCAACAGCAGGGGCCAGCCGCACACTCTTAGGAGCAAAGCTGGCCCTCACAGGAACAGACCAGTAGAGAGTGGGTCCTGATCTTTAAGACCAGAAGTAGCTGCTTCAACAAGGAGTCAAACAAATCATAAACCCAAACAGTTCTTGCTAAGACACACTGCACAGGGTTCTGTTCAGGATTTCTATTCGAGTTAGCCTAGTGTGCCCTAATTTGTACATTTTCCCAGATTGAGGCTGAGGATTATGGTGATATTTGTCTTTGTGCCTTGAGACCCAATCGACATCCCCCCCCATGTATTATTATTTAATACATCTTGTTGGATGTTTGGTGATATTCGACAGCCAGGTTGAATAGCATATTTTGATGTTAACTAAATCCATTCCGTCTGACCTGATTTTCTGGACCACTCTTTTGACGGCTCCCAGTCCTTTCTGTTTCTGCAGCCTAGCGCTGCCTCCCACAATCCTTCACTGCCCCCACTCTCCTCCCCATCTTTATGCCCCATGAATCCTGGGCATCCTGCCATCCCATTACAGCCTCCTTCCGCTCTCTCCCGATTCCAGCTCCACAGCCTCCCCCTTCCTCTGACCTCTCAGGCAGTTCCTGGCGCCCCTCCAAGACCCCCTACCTTTGGCTGTTAGAGTTTTGGTGAGCAGCAGCTGTGACCGCTGCTCAGCTGGGCCCTGACACTGGGCTGTGGGGGAAACCTCAGATGCTCCAGCGTGTAATGCACGGGGGAAGCCCACATGCAGATGCTGGGAGCCTGCAAGCCAGCACAGGGCTCCAGGGCCCTTGGGCAGCCACGAGACAGCATGGTCTGGAAGGCTGCCCCAGTGCCACTTTTCTGAGTTATAACCTTCCCCCAAAAGACCTTGGTCCTTCTCCTTGGCAAGTTAAGCGAAAGGCCACGGGTATCTCCATTGTTATATTTCCTTCTGAATAACTTTTGCTAAGTTGTAATCTTCGAGGTAAAAGGCATGCGGCCACATTTGTGTGCTACTCACTACTCGCATCATTTTTGGAGCCTGACTGAGGGGCGGAGGGAAGGAGAGAGTTGGAAGGGTGATACTGGATTCCATTGTTTTGTGTTGCTTTTTGAAGCAAAAGTAAGCGACTGCCTGCTGATGTAATAGCCCAGTCACCCAGTAACGCTGGGCAGAGGATCAGGTGAGCGCAGAACACAGAGCATAGAGGAAACTAGGCAGAAATGGACCCAGGGTCATAGGACCTTGTGAGTTCTGTGAAGCCTCTGGTGAACTGGCGGCCCTGAAATTAAATCCTCCACTCCAACTCCACTGCCCTGCGGCAGGAGCGTATTCTTAAGGGCTTTCAAACTTTTTTTTTTTTTCTGGCATGAACTGTGTAATTCTTCTCCTACTTTTAAAAAAAAATATGGAGGAGAGTGAAGACTGAGCAATATGATCTTCCCAGAGATAGGAAGCCAGGATACAAGGGCTCTTTGTTCCCACCCTTGAAGCCCCAGGACTTATGTCAAAGCCAGAAGCTACGCTGAAATGAAATCGGTACAGGCATTATTCTGCCTCATTTACATTTGGCCTGTCTGCCTTCTGACCTGCATGGAGGGAAGCACCATTATGTACAAAATGCAAATGCAAGAAAATAGAAATAATAGATCCGATTAGAGAACAGGACCAGACGGTTTCCTTAATTCTACGGTCATGATTTTGAGCTGTGTCCCAGTAAATTCTGAGTCTCTGCTCATTGTCTCTTGCAATTTGAATCACTGCTCCTGTGAGGTTTATTTCTCTTTCCAGTTTTTTTTTTTTTTAGTTCAACCTACACAGCCCCCAAATACAAACTTCCTCAGAAGCGAAGTTGTGCCAACTGCAGGAACCAGCCCTTAGAAACCCCCAGGAGATGTTCAGCCCTCTTGGACACAGGAACAGCTATTTTCCTGAGCACTTGCAGCATTTAAATTGATGAAGAGATTTTTTTTTTTTTTTTTTTTTTTACAAACAAATAAGGAGCCTTTTCAGTGCCTCCAGGTAATTAACTGCTAGCCTTAACCTTCCACCCTCTGACTTTAGGACTTTAGGGCTGGGTAGCCAGTTTGAAACTTATGATGCTTACAAACAAATTCGGAGCCTCTCCAGTGCCCCCCAGGTAATCAACTGCTGGCCTTGACCTTCCTCCACGCTCTGACTTTAGGGCTGGCTAGCCAGTTTGGTACTCACAATATGCTTTTTGCATAAACGTTCACAAGACCTTTTTCTCTTGGTTTACTTTCATGTCATCTTAATTATGTCCCAGTTAAGTTGAACATTCTCTTAGCTACATTGTATATATTTACAAATCTTTTTATTGATTATTTATGAATCATCATGCTTTCTAATCCCACTCATCTATAGTATCATAGGGACTTTTTTTTTTTCTCCCACCTCTTGAGAACACCCAACCTTGGGGCAAAGCTATAGGGAAACAAACCACCTTGTGCAGAAATTAAAGTTACACTAAGCCACAGAAATGAACTGGTGTCTTAAACCATTCCAAGACCGGAGCCGAGGCAAACAATGCATCACCTGGTTAGAGATACAATTCAAAATAGATTTGAGGGATGTTTAAAAGGGCTTCTGTGAGTTCTTGTTTTGTTTTGTTTTGTTTCTGGATATTTACCAGGAATTGATATAACCTTGTCTCAGAGCACCATCCAGGCAGTCTATGGACTCTGCATGAAACAACACACTCCTGGAACTGTTAGCAAGATCTCCAGAAAGAAGAGGGGACTCAAAGAAACAGGGCCAACAATCTTCTAGTCTACACTGACTTGTTTGATTGTGAGCTCCCAGCTATTCTAAGATTCCGAGATGAGAAAAAAAAGTGCAGAATAAAATAAAATAAAAAAACAAACAACAAAACTAGTGGCTTAGAGATCCTGAAATCTAGACTGCTCAGCTCCCCCACTTCATGCCCCTGGGGAAGGCTCGGGTCTTGAACTCGTTGTGAAATCTTCAAACACATAATAAGAATTAATCACCGTCCTTTCTCTATTTTAACAGCTGCTGACTACCTCCCTCACCCTCTGCAGCTGTGTTACAGTCCGCTCGCCCTTTGCTGACATCATAATCCCATTACAGCTGGGAACTTGCACACATAAAGTGCAGATTTAAGCTTATTTCGAAATAACTTATACTTGTTAATTGTTCCAATCTATATCATGAGCAGGAACTTGCAGCTTTCCTCTGGTGGTCCAGGCCTTCATGCCAGCAGAGGGAGAGCTTCCTCCTTCCTTGTCTGGGTGATCACTAGTACCCCATTTTATAGCCAGTCCAGGCAGCTTCCAAGTCACAAATACACCTGTAGCCTGAACTTATCCAGAAGTGGCATCTGTCCATCTGCTCCTTGCTCCTCTCTCCCCCCAGATTGTGCCCCAGTGGGTGGCAGAGAGAGAGAGAGAGAGAGAGAGAGAGAGAGAGAGAGAGAACCTCACAATCAGGTGAGCCTTAAAAGGCACAACACAGATGCAGAGGCCACTCTGGACCTGGCTGCCTCCAGTTCCCCAGAGGACCCTCCCAGCTCTGTTTTCTTGGCTTGCAAGTCAAGTGGGAGAAATTGATTTCCTGGTTTGATGTGTGTGCTCTTTCAATGAGACACTCACTTGACCAATCCCTCTCTGTCCTTTGGTTTGACCTTCATTTTCACACAAGTTCATGCCTGGCCTGAAGCTCGACACATGAATTTCGTCAGACTGCAATGACGGAGGTTAACAAATCCAAGGAAAAATAATTTGCATGCTTGAATGTGTGTGCCATGCTCGCTTTCAAGGGGGCCAGAGGGAGCAGACTCTAGCTTGCTGCTTCTCAGCTCCCCTCAGTGGGTGGGGGTTGTTGTGACTGAGTCAATAACAGATAATTATTTTGTCTTTTTGGAAACTATTTTAACATGCATGGAAGAAGTAGGATGGGAAGTATCTAATTGTCGGCACCGATGCTAGAAAGTGACTCAGCCTTTTGTTTTTATTAGCTCATGATTATAGGCAGGATCCTCTCAGATGATTTCCAGTAGAGACCAGGCCTACTGACACCTTACATTACAAAGAAGAGACCTGCTTGTATTTTGAAATGGTTCTGAATGGATTGCAATTTTTTTTTTTTTTTTTTCTTTTTTTTTTTTTTTTTCTAGGTTAAAAGGCTCTCATCCTCCTGTGTTTTTAATGTAATAGTTTTGGCAGCCCCATCTGCTGTTCGTTAGTGGAAGTGTCTAGTTAAGAAATAGGAAAGATCTGTGCTTCCCCCTCCCCCTTCCTCTTGGTAGCCTTGTGGGTTTTACAATGCAGGCTCTCCCTCATTCTTACAGAGGCGAGTTGCCCTGAGGATGACTAAACCACAGAAAGGTCTGGCAGGGCTTTGGTGACAGAGGAACTCAGGACTCCCCAGCTTGCCAAGTCAGTAGTGTCAATAATGAAAACCTTGAAGGGTGCCAAGGAACAGACATTTGGTTCACTCTTTGCTGGCTCAGCAGAACGAGCTCCTGAGCCCAGAAGGATGTCTCTGTCTGGGTTTAAGAACTGAAAGTTGATGCTCACTGCCTTAGTTCCAGTTTTACTGCTGTGAACAGACACGATGACCAAGGCAACTCTTAGAAGGACAACATTTAACTGGGGGCTGGCTTACAAGTTCAGAGGTTCAGTCCATTATTATCAAGGTGAGAACATGGCAGCATCCAGGCAGGCATGGTGCAGGAGGACCTGAGAGTTCTACATCTTCATCTGAAGGCTGCTGGCAGAATACTGGCTTCCAGTCAGCTAGGATGAAGCTAGGGTTTTAAAGCCCACACCTACAGTGATACACGTACTCCAACAAGGCCACACCTACTCCAACAGAGCCATACCTTCTAAAAGTGCCACTCCCTGGGCTGAGCATATATAAAACCATCACACACGCCCACCCCTACCAGCCATGGAAGGTAGATACTGACAAACTTCCTGGGAGTCCTCACAAGAGGCCTCACAAGAGGCAATGCCCAAAGGTGAGCCCCACAGCCCTCAGGTTCCCCTCTTTTGGCACCATTCATCATCACTTGCTGCTGCCCTACAGGAGTTTTTCCAGTGATGTAGTACCAAGCCCATCATGCCTCTGGTCCAAGAATATGGAGTCCCAATTTTGCTGGCAAGTGTATCAGGTGTTCATTCTGCCCAAACTGCCAAGTGTCATTTCTATTGGCAATATTTAAATAGACCTGGTTCTCATGGACAGGCTGTATGTAGTTGTCCTGTTCCCAGCTCCTCTTCTCTGGTTCTTATGATAGAGCTGCAGTTTACCAAGCAGGGGACATTCTGTAGACATAACAGACCCTGATCATTTTGTTCACATTCTGCAGAGCTCCAATCCTACTTCTAAAAGCAGCCATCAAGACAATTGCAGACCCTGAGCTAGAAGCCAGTCAATAGACTGTAAGTATAGATATTTAGGATCCTAAATGAAAGAGCACCTCCTTGCTACTCACTACCCAGCATGAGGTTTGCTCTTTATCTAATGCTGGCTCAGAAATGCCTTCTCTAAGTCTAGTGGTTGAAGCAGGAGATTCCAGAGTCCACACTATCTACATTTAGAGTAGGGATGTACTTGGGACCCAATGAGGGCTGAAGGAATCAGGACCAAGAACACTCACTTGGGATATCACCTTACCACTCTAGGCCAAGACTTGCCTAGAAAGAAGCTCTCTTTGCTAAAGAAAGCCAGTAAACAGTCTACACGCATGCAAAGTACACACTCAGGTCTACATGTATCAGTTTATTAATATACACTTAGCTAGATGAACCTTAATTGAATCAGCTGCTGTTTGGGGGTGGCTACAGAAAAACTTTGGGGTAGTCATATATTTGAAGTAGCATGTGCCTCAAATTTGCTATGGTTTGTACTTTGCACATGTACAGTGGATATCCCAAGGTCCCTTAGTCCCAAGTTCCTGCCCCTGAAGCATGTTCTTTCATCCAGTCGGTAAATAAGCAGTCCCTATGGCCCCTGCACAAACACCACTGCATGGATCTGCCATTAAGAGAGTCTGTTAGGGGAGGAAGGATGTCCCTATCCCAATGTCCTCTGCCTGCCTATCTGGGATTGGGGACACTCAAGGCCGCAGAACCAGGTCTTTGGATTCTCTCAGTACGCATTCTGGTTGTATCCATCTGTGTTCAGTGGCTTGTCTTGAAGTCTCCATTTATGTCACTGATTTCATTTCACACTTAAGCAAACTATATTCCTTAATAGACTCACAGAAGAAAGAAAGTGCACTTTGGCCTGTCACAGCCTGGTGACTGGAGCAGCCTCTGGGTGAGACCAGGCAGGGAGTGGGCACATGAGGCTTCACTCTTGGTGGTTTGGGGAATAGTGCTCCACAGCCAGCTGGTGCTGTCATTAGGAGATGGCTAACTCAGAAGTCTTCTGTGGCATGTGGACTGTCCATCCATACATACAGGGACCCTTGTGACCACAGTCTAATATTAAAGTTTCCAGACACAGTTGTCCGGATGTGGAAACCATCAAAGCAGTTTAAGAGACACCTGGTTGTCCTTGCTGAAGTGAAACTTCCATTGTGAGACCTTTATTTAATACAGAAATTAATTATCCTGAAGATCATAGCCTGAGCCACATTTTCCAAAAGAGTGGAGTGACATTCGGCATAATAATGACACCCGAACTTCACATCTGGAGTAGAGAATTAGGGGGGAAAATGTGAAGAAAAAGTGGGGGACGGTATAAAGTGGGAAAGGAAAACAGAGAACAGGTGAGTTAAAAGAACTCACAGCAAGTAAACTAATGGTTTTACCTTTCATTTCTTCTGTGTGTAGCATTTCTCAGCCATTGTCATTGGTTCTTGATTTTGTAACCCCCACCTTATCATAAGGTCATAGAACAACTCCCATGCCTAGATCATTGCCCATATGTTCTTCATGCAACATTCAAGGACATCAACATATACTTAGTAAGACAGGGTGGTTAAAAATGCTTCCCAACCCAGACTGTTCAATGGTATCTGTATGTTACTAACTCTTATCCAAGCTGAGGACCTTTAGCTGCCTACCCACATGCAGCATCCTGAAGGAGGCTTCAGGGTAGTGGCGCCCCTGTTAGCTTCTCAGTTTGTGCCGAGTATTGTCTCTTCTAAACATCTTTAAGAGGGCTCAAACCTTTGGGTATGGTCCTGAACTCTCTGACCCATTTCCTCATGCACAAATGATATTGGTAAATGCCTTCCATAAATAAAGTTTTCATAGATGTCCATCACATTATTTTGAGAATCTACATTTTGAAAAAAATCATGGGTATAATAACTGTTTTATTTTGATGAGGAGTATAATTACAGAGAATATTTTAATAAGTGTTGTTTCCCACTAATGATCTAAAAGGTTCAGGTTTAGTGAGATTTTATTAAAAACATATAAATAGATTTATGCATTCATTTTGGCATGATTCTTTGTGAAACTGTGAATGTAATTAAAGTGAGCACTGGTTCAGTCTGTGAGCTGTCACTTCAGTATGTTTCTCCAACAAAAGTAGATTAATATAGCAACAGAAAAAAAATCACCTGCTGTAGCATTAGGGAAGTCTATGATATTGGCCTTGATTCATGATGTTAAGTAGACTTAATTACCAACTGTGGAGGACATCTTAAAATAAACTCCAGAAACAGACCCAGAGGTGAAGGCCCAGGGTCTACTCTGAGGGATTTATAAACCCAGACATAGGCCAATGAAATAGCTCAGGGAATAAAGGTGCTTTCCCCTAAATCTGCTAACCTGAGTTCAATCCCCAGAACTCACATAGTGGAACGGGAGAACCAGTTCCTGTAAGTTGTCCTCTGACCTCCACACACAGACTATGGGCCATACATACCCCCTCCTCCCACACATAAATAAATAAATAAATAATGGAACCCAAGACTATCTCTCCCTACTCTTTACCCTGCCCTACAAGTGGCCGGGGGTTTTTGGTAGCCTCATTTTGTCAGTGGCCTACCAGGGTAGTTTGTGAAAGAGGAGGAAAAGCTGAACAAGATGATGGTAGAAAACCTCCAAGACATCAGGTTGGATCCAAGGTAATCTTTTCCACCTTGAGGTCTTTTCCACACAGAGAAACCAAGATATTCTTTAATCTTTGTGTCCTGTAGTACTGCTTCTGAGTGTGTGGACAGAACAGCATTCTAAGATTAAGAATGAGATCCCAAAGGGAGCTAGAAATTCAGTACCCCACCTCCATCTTGCCTGTATTTGATATGAAGAGACCGTGGCCTGTTCTCCTAGAGCCTATAGTTGAGATTTTGTTCAACTGGATTTTAAAGAAAGATGAAAATTGGTTCTCTTTGTAAATCTCCCTTTCTTCTCACATGTGGGTTCTCAATCTGTAGCTTGAGACTCCTTTAAGGACCTTTTCACAGGGCCATCGGAAAACACAGATGTTGACATTAGGGATTCAAACAGTACAAAAGGTACAGTTATGAAGTAGCAACAAAAATAATTTTATGGTCGGGATCACCACAGCAGGAACAACAATATTAAGAGGTAGCAGCATTAGGAAGGCTGAGAACCACTGTTGTAACAAGAGAACGTGATCGATAATAGGTAAAACTATTCAAAGTATATAGAAGATAGCCTATCACTAAAAAAAAATCAAATATTTTTCAAATAATTTATATGTTTTCTTTTAAGGAACTACGTATCTGTTGGAAAAAGGAATAAATGCCATTGCTTGAAAAGGGCAAACAGACAAGGACAGTTTAATGCAGATTTGGAGTAAGTCAGGCTACTTGTCAGCAAATGGGGACAGGACTGTCAATCTAGCTAGTTCCCACAGCCACCGACAACAGCCAGTTCTTTGTACTCTAGTTGAAGAGATGAAGACACAAAGTAATGAGTGCTTTAAAAAGGTATTTGCCCTGCTCCAAAGTAAGAGCCTGTGAAGCTTTGTCTTCTTTCTCCTTGAGTAAATTTTAAAAAGAGAGGGAGGGAGAGACTGTGGCAGCTCTGCTGGGATCAGGAGCATAGGTTCCAAGGCAAGCGCTATAGTTTTTCTCAGCTGCTATTTAGTCTCCAGCCACCAGGATAGTTACTAACACATAGGCCATGGAGCTTCCTGCCTCCTACAGACTCCTGGGGCTCATCCAAGACATGGTATAGAACTTGCTCACAGCCCAACCTCTCTGGAAGAGAGGCAAACATGACTTTGGCTGTTATCACAGGTTGCACATCATGGCCTCCTTTCCATGTTTACTGAATTGAAAGAGACCATCATCTGGGACTCAACTCACCCAAAGCTGAGGGGAAGTCCTAGAATTTGTCCCACAGACAATCAGTGTGTGTTGATGAGGTAAGAAATCTGTTTTCTGTTTATTGCAGGTGACTTAAACTAGAGGATCCAGCATTGTCAATATCTTCTAGAGGCATGAGCATTCAACCAAAGATAATCTAATAACAGTTGACTTGAATTTTTTTATTCAATGATGACTTTTCATTTGATGAGTTGATCGAAATACTTTGGGGGTCACCTTTTGTCTTTTGCTAAATTAAAGTACTTAAGGATTCCTGACACTAATGAGTCCTCCAAGTGGCAGGAGTCCCCTCCAGTGGTTCTAACCCATCACCACACAGGAAGGACTTTCTGGGCTAGCCTGTGGAAATCTCACATACTTTGTTTGCCAATCTGTATAGCCTCTCTATAAAGTCACCAATCTATATGTGTTTGCACACACATGTACACACTTGCTCACACACATTCAAAAAACACTCTTGCCTTACATGGGTATAAATGTGTGCACATGGCATGTAGAAAGCCCATCTAATAGGATTTACTTTCTTTTTAATATTTTTGAAGTCTGCTTTATGATCCTGTTGACCCGCTATAAGTGGAAGCTTAGCTTTCAGCAAAGGTAATTAAATTATAAAATCACTACTGCAATCATCAAACCACTCATAAAGTAAGAAATGAAAAAAAAAAAGAAATAAAAATCTTGCAGGCTTCTCTTGTAATATTGCTCCCTGATGTTAATTACATTTAAATGGGCGAGTACTATTTTGGTATCATTCATACGCCTCCAAAAGTACTTTCCAGTTTATCATACCTGTCAACCTCAGCGCATCACAGGCTAATACTTTATTAAGAAAAAAATCATTAGGGAGCCGCTGATCCCATTTAAGTACATTGGGCAGAATGTAAGACTAATTAAAAAGCATATTTTTACATTATTAATTTCTGAGTTTCACACTTAATGAATGTGAAATGACAGGGCTACTATTCTTACACTCTGGCACTCTGGGCTTTCCTGTCTGGGGAATTAAATTCTGGGGGGGTTGTGAAGACGTTCCTTGGGAGAATTGTTTTCAAGGAAAGCTAAGTTTTTGTAGCCGCGCCTTTTCCTGGGAAATTACACTAAAGCACATAACAGCCACTTAAAAAGACTAGTTAAATAGATGTTATTTTTTTCATCATACAGCTATAAAAGTATTTTAGATGAGGTGTAAAATATGGTTTTTAAATGATATTATGATTTGCAAACACTAAAAAATAATTGCAGTGCAGTTGAGAGAGAGAGAAAACATCTAATCTTTATTGTGTAAGACAATGTGATAAAATATTTTACAGCCCAAAAGCTCATTTTACATCTGGAAAATAGTGTAAACTGATGAAGGAAAAAAAATCTCATTAAAACGAAAGGTTATTTTTTTAATATTCTCAGAACAAAGCAACACAATACAACTGCATTTTTATTTTCTCTTACATTTATTAAATCAGACAAATGCCTAACATTTGATATAAATAAAAGCATAAAATGACAAGACAGTGTAGACCAACAGAGATGGATTGTGCTAGCATGTGGAAGAGTCACGTTAAGAACAACCGTGGGTGTTCTGTGGGCTTGTTAGCTATATTCAGTTGCACAGATACATTATTAAGTATTAGGTGTTACATTACTTAAAACTTAGTTCTGTGTACACTGGCTGTCCATTCCTACCAGTTCCTTGCACACACAGCCTGTTTTTATAGGACTATGCAAGCGGGAAAGGAGGGAGGAAAAAATCCTTCTTTTTTTTTTTCATTTCTTTTTCAAATGTGCTTACAATTACCTCTCTGTATTTTTATTGTCTTTTTACAAACCACAAAACTCACACTGGAGGCGAAGCTTAACCGCCGAGGCTTTCCTCCTGTAAATATTAGGAAATTACATTTGTACAAACTGCGGGGCTTTGTAAATGGGGGCTGGAGAGCCTCCAACACAAATTAATCAGGATAAAGTTGCCCTGTGCTGAACAAGAGCATAGTTTATTTTCTTAAAGTATTAATTTGTCAACAGCTTTCCTGCCTCGGCGTGGCTCATTTGGCGGGCAGGGAAGGAAGACACAGATGTGGCCAGCAAGAGCTGAGGTTTTCACCTGATGGTTTTAAGAACTGATCACAGTTAATCAAAACAAACATGTACTTAATTTTTCAGCATGAATGTCCATCTAAACCCTGAATAACACATGACAAATATTCGAATATCCACACAGGTAGATGTCTCCTTCCAAGGGAAAAGAAACCCATTGAATTCCATGTTGAATAACTGATGTTTCCTTGAATTTTTAAGAAAAGGATTTCCCGAAGAGTTGCTTTTAGATTTTGAGTCTCTCATTTTCTGTTCCTTCACCCCGTGTCCTAGTCCTGAGAGTGGTCTGCAACACAGCTCTCTGTCTTCTGGGTCCTCACCACATTGTGCTATGCTTAATTATAACTGCAATCTTCTTAAAATATTTGTTCCTTGTTCTGCTTTTGGAATGCAGAGATGTGTATAACGACCTCCATTTTTCAGATTGCCAAAACAAATTAAGGAAAATGCTTGGCTCTCCCCTTGCCAAATGTTTCCTGCCTTCCCAGGAAAGCAAATCTTATTTGTAACGTATATTAAACCTGAAGTAAATAATGCGTCCTGTCAGAGGCGAACACATTTTGCAACTACCAACAGTTACCAATTTTGCTTTTCTTTTTTTTTGTTGTTGTTGTTGTTTTTTTTTTTTTGATAAAAATAGATCAGATAAAGGATTTCTTCATTTAAGGAGCTCATCTCTATGTGGTTGGAAATGAGCTTCTCACGGATCTGAGATGCTTATCTGAAGGAACAGACAAGCACAATAAACTAAGCCCCACCAAACCACTTATACAAGTATTTCTCAAAAAAAGAAAAAGAAAAAGAAAAACAAAACAAAAACCCAACCCAACAACACCAAAAACAACAATAAAAAACACTCCAAGTCTCCTAAGACCAGGTCTCAAAACTAATATAAATGAAGTCTCTAAAATTCTACTTTAATTTTTTTTCTCACCTAGGCATGCTAAAAATGGACTCATTTTAGGAGTCTCCTCTTTCTCCCTGTCTGCTCCCAACCACAAGGGCAGAAGCAACAGGCCCCCTCTGGAGCTGGCCTGATAGGGGTGAGGGGCCGAAGTCTCCTTCCACCCCTTAACCCAGCCAGTACAAATCATTTATTTTCCACACGTCACCACACGGCTTTTGAGTACAGATCAACTTTAAGACGGTTTAATAAGGGCCGATTCTGAGCAGCATCCGTATTAGCTGCCTTTCCCAGCCTCTCAGGTCTTGCTAGGTTGTTTACATTAACATACATCTTCAAATATTATTGACACTCACCTTGTTTTATTAGTTTGCATTTACCTCATTCACCATTTTATTATTCAAGATTTCCGTTGTTGCCAAGTATTAATCAATGTCTGATGCTGTGCAGTTGGGCAAGCTGCATGCAGCCGAGCGCCCCTAGGGTTACCACAGCCAAGAAGGAGAAAAGTGTTTTAGACATGTACACAACATGTGGTTTACTGTTATCATTAAATGAGGTGAACTGGGACCCTATACATATGGATTCTGAATTGCATAAATTTTGATTGATATCATTTGAAGACCAAGGCTCTGAAAGGCAAGATTTTGTGAAAGACGATACACAGACCAGCTATTACCACATCCACTCATACCAGGAGAAGTCTCTGAAATGAACGAGGCAGCTGGCTTTTAAATAGCTAAAACATAACATCAGTACTTATTTTGAATAATGAATAAAGAGGTGAAACATGTTGACCCTTGCCTGACAGGAAGGTGGCCCAAGAGTAGGACTGGCTCCCCGGGGGCCAGGCTCTCCTATCCAGTAGCTGCCAAGTCTTTCTTTCTCTCTCCCCTGCCTCCTTCTCATCACCCCTCCCTTCCCCTCTCTCTTCTCTTTATTTCAAAACTAAAAGAAAAAAAAAAGTAAATATTTTTTTGAGCATTAAGCCACAATGGACAAGCAACCAGAGAACGAATTTCCAAAAATTCAGGAGACACTTGAGAGGTAAAGCCAACATCCTGAGACAGAAGACAGGCCACTCTTTGACACCAGGTCGGACCTGAGAGAGGCCTAAAACGCCCAGCCAGGAAGTGCATGCCTGGGGTCAGGGCCCCTGAGACAGGAGAGCTCACCAGTTTCCACGGACCATCGAAACCAACAGGCCTTGTCATGGGAAATTGGTTGAAAATGTGCTGACCTGCATAAAACTTTTATTAGAATCGGACAGCAGAAGGAGGACCTTCCAGGGATTCCCAGGTTTGGGAGAGCTGAGGAGCAAGTATGTAGCCAGGCCCAGGACCCTGAATATCCTTCTGGTGGTCCTGCTGTCCCTTTGGGACTGGTTGCACCCGGGGCCTAAGAGCCTCTCAGAGCTTCTGGAGGCTTTCAAGCCATCCTCCTTACAGTCCCCACATTGTCCCACCGTGGCCAGGATTGGGACATTATGCTCTGAACCCCAATATCACTGGGGCGGAGGATGGGAGTGCAACCCCCCCACTCCTGCCGAGCTCCTGAGAAGGCAGACTTTCTAAAAGGGAAACGGGACATAAATCAGGAAATTAAAAAAAAAAAAGTTTCTGCACATTTTCAAAACCCACGTTGCGTTCTCCGAGGTCCTTTTCATTTTAACCAAATCAGGAGGAACTTGTCCTCACAGCGGCAAGGCAGATGGAACGATAAATCACAGGCGCCCGTTGACTGCCTGCAGTGTACTCTCCGCAGCTGTCACTTTTTGTCTCTTTGGTTTTAGCTGACATGGTTTGAGGTCCACTGTGAACCGATCTGGACTTTTTTTTTTTTTAATTTTTTTTTTTTTTTTACAGTCATATCCATCAAAACGACCAGTGGTCACCAGCCCTTTATGGCTATCGATCGAGTGGCCCTTGCCCTTGTCAACCCGGTGCCACCCTGCTCTTAGGTGAATCTGGGGGAGGGTCTCATGGATTTTCTTCTTCTTCTTCCTTTTTTTTTTTTTTTTTTTTTTTTTTTTTTTGGCCTCCAGCTACAGCTGTGATTCTGAGCAGTCTTGGCTCCTGTTATTAAAGTTGCATCGGGCTAGAAGCGAGCAAAGCAGATAACAGCCGCTGCGCACCCGAGCTGGGAAGCCCGGCAGCCTGGTTCGTGTTGTTGTGTTTTTAAGTGCGCGGACGCGCAGGCAGAAGCTCGGAGTTTCCAACTCGTTGCTTATTTTGCAGAGTAAACAAGCAAATGTTATGTGCATAACCTTAGCTGTCTCGCTAAAGGTCAGAGCGCCCCGGCTCATTTCCCCGGCTGCCTTTTGGGGGCACTCTGATGCCAGGGATTTCTTTGGGTGTCGGTGAAACAACATGAGCTCGGCTAACAAAGACTCATTTTACAAAGCTGCAAAACAAAAACATTGATTACATTTGAACCCGAGTGCACTAGTTTGCTTCCCTGTACAAAACACACACCCACGCAGAAGCACAAAACAACCAGTGACTGGAGCCCAAG
>JADRCD010201480.1:4000-15807 GCA_019843815.1 Montemys delectorum
AAAAAAAAAAATACATACTCATCAAACCAAGAATTGTTTTTTTGTTGTTGGCTTTTTTTGTTGTTTGTTTTTGTTTGTTTGTTTGTTTGTTTTTGTTTTTGTTTTTGTTTTTTTTTTTGGTTTTTCGAGACAGGGTTTCTCTGGAACTCACTCTGTAGACCAGGCTGGCCTCGAACTCAGAAATCTGCCTGCCTCTGCCTCCCAAGTGCTGGGATTAAAGGCGTGTGCCACCACTGCCTAGCAATAAGAATTGATTTTTTAAAATCATAACAAGATTGATAAAAAAGAAAAATGGAAGAAACCAATTAGTCAGACTGGAGATGGGATTCAGCCTCTTGTGTGAACTCGAAGTTCCCCTGGGCCCCTTTAAGCCTTTTCTCTGGTCCCTCACCATTTCTTTATGACTTCTGCAGACCCACAAAGCCACTGTACCAGGGCTCCACAGCAGCCCTGGGGGACATCTGGGTTACTTTCAGTTTCTGGCTAGTATGAATAGCCAGATGAATAGCTAGTATGAATAGCTAGTATGAATAGAATAATGTGTCCTCATTATTGGTTTTTATCAAGATAGTATTAGTGTTATTAGTGTATAATATCTGTAGATGCACTTTCCATAGCACAGATGGGTTTCCAAGAGATTTTAGGGAGTCAGTTCTCTCCTCTCATCTTTATGTAGCTTCCAGGGATTGAACTCAGGTTACTATGTTTTCATGGCAAGGCCTTTACACTCTGAACTATCTTGGTGACCATTGGTGATTGATCTTAATGTCTATTAACATTTATCAGAGTGTTAACATATGGAGTGCTATTGCAAATGAAGCCAATAATGCCCCTTCCCTCAGGGATCCATCATGTACACAGTTTTACAAAGATGATTCTGTATAGCTCTGTAAAAATGATAATTGAATTTCTGGGAAGTCCAAGGACATTTGACATGTGTGACCACAAGACATTATGGGAATTATGGGAAATATATGTTCAAGAAACTATGAGAAATCTTTCACTTTATGTCTTATAATTATGTTTGGGAGATTTTTCTTGAAGAAAAAAAAGATTTAAAAGACATTGGGTAAGAGAGATGTCGAGTCATTACTTAAGAACATGTGCTACCCTTTCACATGACCCAAGTTCAATTCCTAGCACACATCTCGCATTTTACAACTGCCTGTAACCCTGTTCCAGTAGATCCAATGACCTCCTCTAGCTTCCATGGACACTATACTCACATGACATGCATGGGTACAGACACATACAAAGAAAGAAAGAAAGAAAGAAAGAAAGAAAGAAAGAAAGAAAGAAAGAAAGAAAGAAATGAAGGAAGGAAGGAAGAAAGAAAGAAAGGAAGAAAGAAAGAAAGAAAAAGAGAGAGAGAAAGAAAGAAAGAAAGAAAGAAAGAAAGAAAGAAAGAAAGAAAGGAAGGAAGAAAGAAAGAAGGAAAGAAGGAAAGAAAGAGAAAGAGAGAAAGAAAGAAAGAGAGAAAGAAAGAAGGAAAGGGAGAAAGAGAGAAAGAAAGAGAAAAGAAAAAGAAAAGAAAGAGAAAAGAAAAAGAAAAGAAAAAGAAACTCTCAAACTAAAATCTAAAAAAACAAAGAAAAGGCAGGGACTAGCTATGGGGAAAAGAAGGGGGCTGTGGGAGCCGTCTCTTGAGTCCTAAAACACTGTGTTTACTCATGGTCTCTGGGCTCATACTTTTCATGTGCAGAATGTCAACATTGCTTCCGCCAGCCCAAGCATATTCTTTTAGCTCTTCCTTAATACCATCTCCATCACACTTGCCTTCATCTATGCCTTTTAAAGAAGCCATGCATTCCATAGACATTTTTTAAAGATTTATTTAAAAAAAAAAAAACGTTTTTAAAAGCTTGGAGATGAAAGAGGGAACATTTCAACAGATTCTAGGGAAGCCCACAGTATCATCACAGAATGTTTTTAAATGTTAGTGTTGAAAACTTAGAGAAATCTAAAAAAGACGGATGAATTCCTAGACACATAGGACCTGCTGCACTAGTTGTTTTCTGTTGCTATGATAAAATACCTGGACAAAAGGCCACTTGCAGAAGAAAGGGTTTATTCTGGCTTACAGTCCCAGAGAAAGAAAGTTTATCATGGTGGGGAAATCAGGGCCACAGGAAGGAAGAAGATAGTGACAGGAGAGGGAAGCGTGGAGGCTTGGAACCTTGATGATCATATTTTTTTATTAGATAATTTCTTTATTTACATTTCAAATGACATCTCCTTTCCCAGTTTCCCCTCTGAAAAATACACTATTCCCTCCCTCATCCCCCTGCTAACCAACCCACCCTCTCCCATTTGCTGGCCCTGGCATTCCCCTACACTGGGGCATAGAGCCTTCACAGGACCAAGGGCCTCTCCTCACCTTGATGACCTACTAGGTCATCCACTGCTATACATATGCAACTGGAGCCATAAGTCCCACCATGTGTACTCTTTGGTTGGTGGTTTAGTCCCTGGGAGCTTTGAGGGTACTGGTTAGTTCATATTGTTGTTCGTCCTAAGGGACTGCAAACCCTTCAGCTCCTTGGATCCTTTCTCTAGCTCCTTCATTGAGGACCCTGTGCTCAGTCCAATGGATGACTGTGAGCCTCTACTTCTATACTAGTCAGGCACTGTGAGAGCCTCTCAGGAGACAGCTATATCAGGCTACTGTCAGCCAGCACTTGCTGGCATTCACAATAGTGTTTGGGTTTGGCGGTTGAATATGGAAAGGATTCCCAGGTGGAGCAGTCTCTGGATTGTCCTTTGTTCAGTCTCTGCTCCACAGTTTGACTCTGCAACTCCTTCCAAGGATATTTTGTTCCCCTTTCTAAGAAGGATTGAAATATCCACAATTTGGTCTTCATTCTCCTTGAGTTTCTTGTGGTTTGTGGATTGTAGTTTGGGTATTCTGATCTTCTGGGCTAATATCCACTCATGCATACCATGTCTGTTCTTTTGTGATTGGGTTACCTCACTCAGGATGATTTTCTCCAGATCCCTACACACAGAAAGCTGAGGGGTGAGGGGAAGAGAGAAAGGGGAGGGGAATGGAGGAGGAAGAAGTAGGAAGGAGGAGGGAGGGAAGGGGAGAGGGAGAGGGAAGTGGAAGGAAAGAGGAAAGAGGTGGTAAAGTGAGAAGTAAAGGTATAAAACATCCATACCAACCCCCAGTGGCATACTTCCTCCAGCAAGGCTCTACCACCTAAATCCATAGCCTTCCCCAAACACGAACAACAACTGGAAACCAAGAGTTTTGATGTGCACCCATTCACATTCAAAGTACCATGCTTAATCAATATTAAATCAAGAAGCTATAATCAGTATAAACATTTCCATAGTAAGATTAAAGAAAGGGGGGGTCATGCTTAGGTCTCCATCTAACGGTTCAGCATAGCTGTGAGCTAGCCACCGCCTTTGACCCGAACTTTCCAACAGAAAATGCCTTTCTTTAGCACATGTTGAACAACTATAAAATAAAAAAAGCAACCTGTAAGCACAGATTATTCACCTGATTTCTTGATCAGGTGAGCCCTGAGTCTCAAGACCATTAACAAATAAAAATCTCAAGCAGAAGATGAAACATTAAGACTCTTTTCCACTCTAATGACTAACTCTGAGAATGACCCCTCCCCCCTTCCTTGCGCTCTGTGAGTTGTGATTCTCCATGGCCTGGTCCATCAATGATCAAAGGCTATGGAAAAAACATCCAACTAAAAAAAGAAGTGCAATGTCAAGGACAAATGACTAACCCACAGCTCACGAATAGCCTTAAGTACCCACAGGCAGGGCGAGACTATTCCTTGGAGAGCTTTCCTGTTCTGTGAGGCCAAAGGTGCTGCAGGGTATATCCAACATTTCCCACTATTGTTATAGACATGGCTACTGCAGACACACACACACACACACACACACACACACACACACACACACATACATACAAACTCATAAGATTCATCCAACCAGCTCTAGGCTAAGAGAAGAGCAATATGATCATGACAGCCCTGAGAAATACTTAATGAGCTTTTTGAAGGATTTTCTTTTTATTTCAAATCCTCTAGAAGGTTAAAAATGTGAAAGACATGGCCCCGATAGACCTCTACGCCTTTCTCATCAGACTGTGGAAAATTAAGAGTCTCCCCTTGTTAAACAGGAAAGGTTAGCATTTAATAGTTAATGAAGCCGAGAGAATGTGAACAGATAAGAGAGCTGTCTGCTCAGGCTGTGCTTGGACAAACCCAAATCCTCCCTTATCTTGTCTGAGAAAACTCATCTGTTGGCAAGACATTGTTTTAAGCACAAGGAGAGAGGACCAGCGGCATGTGCACGGAAAGCTGCATCCTTTGGGGGTGGGGGAGCTAAAGCAGAATAAGAAGGACTGGTGCTTTGCATTTTATAGATACTGCAGCAAAAGACTGCCTTTATCCCTTAGATTCCAAACGTGAAATCTTCTAGTACACGAACCAAAACACAGTATTATAGACATACCATGAGACTCTACCACCCCTTGCTGCTTACACTACTCTTTGTTCAACCACTTTCACATTCAAGGTCCTAGTATTGAGGGAGTGGTATGAGTTCAGTGAAATCCAGAAAGGATCAGAGAAACAGGTAAACTTCCTTATATAAAGGAACTCTGATAACCAACCCTTCGACTATGTTAGGGTTGAGTCCAGATTGTGAGTGAAGTAAGAAGCTTGCCCCAATTCAACCCCCACTCTTCCTTTCAATTGCTCTTTTGAGTTAAAACTAGCTCAGCCTCCTAATTCCCTAGAAAGTAGCACAGTTCAGGTTGTGATATTGCTTCTGTCAAAGCTTTACGGATTGCTCCCATCAGTATCTCTTGTTCAGGGCTGGATGTGATAATGTCTCTTTGTCCTGATTGGCTGACTATGTAGCACATAAGTCTCTGTTCCTCTTCTGTTCATCATGTTGTTTTCAAGTTCTTTGCTTTTCTTCCTGTTGGCTAATGATTTCACCCATAAGTTTCTCCCTGCCCTTTCTTATTCTATAGTTATATATCCATAATTCACACATGTTTTCAAGCTGCTTCACTGAACATCCTTCCCATGTCTCTGCTTTATCTGATGAATAGTTCACCGAGCAGACATTATTTCTTCCAACTACAGGTGTGGTCCAACTTCTTGCCTTCGGCAACATGATTTAACATTCTCTCCATTCCCAATGACATTTCCAGGCACAGGGTCTCTTCCCATTCAAACTTCTTGCTCACTTGAGACTTACAACACCATCTCTCCTCGCCATATGCCTTTACTTCATTCTTTTATTTTTCTTGGAAGTACCTGTCTTGTAGCCTTTGTCTTTCCCCTGAGTTTTCTTTCCTGTTTATGTCCCTCTGTGAGATACCTTTACTTCTGAAAGTTTGATCCTATAGTTCTTGTGTGTGTGTGTGTGTGTGCGCGCGCGCACACGTGTGTGTGTTCGAATTTTTATTAGTAGTATTTTACTTATTTACTTTACACCTCTCTCACTGTCCCCCCCCCCCCAAGTCGTCACCCTCTCCAACAATCATTTCCCCATCTCCCCTCCCTTTCTCCTCCCCACTGGGTATTCCCCTACCATGGCACATCAAGTCTCTGTGAGACTAGGCATATCCTCTCCCATTCACGCCAGACAAAGCATCCCAGCCAGAAGAACATACGCTACCACAGGTAACAGCTTTTCAGGACCCACATGAAGGTCAAGCTGCACATCTTCTACATATGTGCAGGGAGGCCTAGGTCTAGCCCATGTATTTTCTTTGGCCAGTAGTTCAGTCTCTGAGAGCCCGAAGGATCCAGTTTCTAATCACTGTCACCTTTTCTCATTTGAGAGCACCACTTTCAAGGTCTCATAGTCATCATGACAGACCTCTGAGCATGTTGTCTTCTATTCTCTGTCTTACTTGTTGAGATATGTAGTTTATGTTCATTGTTCCCTCAAACTTAGTCCCTATACCTGTCTTTCTGTGCACCAACCCTACTCAATCCTTTGGCAATTCTGCCTATGTGGCATATTGTTCAAGTCACATCCATTTACTGTCTTTTCAATGTCCCAGATAGACTTTCACTTTGAAGAATTCAGCTCTAAGACTTTGTGGTCCTACTTCTCCTACCAGTGGTGACTATTATATGATCAAATATATGTGATACTCAAGATCAAGATACCTCCAACTCCACTCACATTTTTAACATTGACTCTGGAGCTGTTTACTTATCTCTGACATTATAGCAGTTCACCCTGCTTCTGACAGATCTCTGGGTCTGAGAGGAGTTCCTACCAGGCCATTGTCTAGATGCCAAAATCTGAGAATCACTCTCTATCCTCAGCATGATAGACTCTGATATAGCTGCCATTATCCATTGACTTTGAATTTGATGCATTAAATTGGTTTGTCAGCCTTTGCTGTTCATATTCAAGTTCATAGTCATTTCCCCATGATTCTTCTCTAATGTCTACTCTACCAGGTACCATGAATTATGCCTACTAGATATTACATTAGAACTTACCAGTGTCAGCATCCGTAGGCTTACATAGCAGTAAATATTTCTAATGTCCCATTTTTATCTCTTCTCTCTTTCTCATTAGAGTTTCCTCAGAGTCTCTACTTCATCTTCATGACTGTCTTTAATCCTCAGCTCCATCCTAAGGATTCAGGAGCTGAGTCTAATTCTGAGTTGATATTTTACTCTTATAAATTACAGCAAAATTCTTCCTTACATCTAACTCCACTGTACACATTAAAATTTCTTCAGTGCAAAGCAAAAAAGAAGCCCAGTGTATTGGAAAAAGTCCTCTGATTTAAGAGTAAAATTTAACCCAAAAGTAACTTTGAAAATGTGTATTTAAAGCCAAAATATTGGTTTTATTCACTTTAAAAGAGTAAGTCTGCTGGAGAGATGCCTCAGTGGTTAAGGGCAGTGACTGCTCTTCCAGAGGTCCTGAGTTCAATTCCCATCAACCACATGGTGGCTCACAACTATCTGTAATGGAATTCTATGCCCTCTTCTGGTATCCAAACAAACATATAAATCTTGGGCAGTGGTGGTGCATGGCTTTAATCCCAGCACTTGGAAGACAGAGGTAGGTGGATTTTTGAGTTTGAGGCCAGCCTAGTCTACAGAGTGAGTGTCAGGACAGTCAGAGATATACAGAGAAACCTTGTCTTGGAAAAGAGAGAGAGAGAGAGAGAGAGAGAGAGAGAGAGAGAGAGAGAGAGAGATAAAGGAGTAAATCTTAAAAGTCACCATGTATATAATTTCACTATACTGTTTTATTTGAAATGTAAAAAAATAATATAAGCACACATTTATGTTTATAAATACTGTGTTTAAATTCTGTATAGAGAGGTATAGTATTTATTTGCATTCACTAAACAAAATATGTATCTACTCTTTTTAACTGTCTGGAGTGATATATACATAGCTTATATTATAATAATTAATGACTATTTCTTTTATGAGATACTTGGTCAATGATCAAAATGATATATTTTCCAAAACTAATGAGTATCAACTTCCTAATAACAACTCAGGGATAATGATAATGTTATGGGCAGAGGCCTGCTCCCATGCACAAGACAGCAAACTAAAATCCCATAAATGCCATTAAATATATGCTAACCACCAAGGAACAACTGTTTCCTTCCCTGTGCTGGCCACGCCCTACCATTCCTCAACTCCCACCGAACTAACTAGACCCATCAACTCATACAGCTATTTCTTAAATGAGAAATTACTTTTATCTTTGTATTGGAATGAGTCATTCTTTCCCAAAGAATGAGTAGGGTCCTGGGTAATCTTCTGGTGGGGAGAGGACAGACTTTGATGCTTTAAACTGCATAGAAGCCACTCACCACCCCCTGAGGTACAGAGAGAATGATTCAAAAGCCTGGAGACTTGGTCAAAGGGAAGGCTCAGCTACCAGAGAAGGGGGAGTAAGTATGACTCAGAAGCACAAGACCACTGATGAGAGCCTATTTTTGCTTAAACATTTGGGAGGAAAGTACCATCAGATTGTAATTTTGCCTGCTTTGTAACAGTGATATAAAATAACCGTGAATTAATTTAACCAAATGACTCGGAGTAATAATGTATGGTAGGCAGTAGCAGGCAATCAAGCTGAGCACATCTCTCAGTAAAACTAAACTTGTAATCCCCTATTTAATGTGGCAGCTTTAAAAAGAAAAAGATCCTGGTGGATCTTAAATTAGAGCTCACAGCCTTTCATACAAAATATCATTATCTGCATCTAATCTGGGGCATGTCAAATCTTTCACCTTATTGATAGAAAAAAATGAATACACACTTGTCAATTTGAGTGACTTCCCTCTTTTTTAAAAAAATAGATTTATTTATTTACTTCATGTATGTCAGTGATCTATCTGTGTGCACACATACACACCAGAAGAGGGCATCACATCCGATCACAAATACTTCTGAGCCACCATGTGGGTGCTGGAAATTGAACTCAGGACCTCTGAAAGAACAGCCAGTGTTCTTAACTGCTGAGCCATCTCTCCAGACCCCATGACTTTCCTTTTTAAATGAAACCTACAGTGGCATTGTTTCTTGAGAACAGACTGTTCCTGTGTTCCAATTTCTCCATAGTGCAGCACCTGTCTAATTCTGCTGGTATATGTACCAGCTGGACTTCACAGTCAGAGTTAGTAATAATACCATGGGCTCACTTAAGATTTAAGACTGCTGCCCTACTGTGTACTCAGCCAGTTTATTTAACCTGCCTTTAAGAGAAAAATGTAACACTTAACCTTACTTGCCTGGGATCCCAAATAATCAAGCCTTTTCACTGTAAATATATGCATAACTATAATCTTCAGATATGTGCTCTTCTACGGCCATGATCCAATGTCAATGCATGTATATTTGTATGTGTGTTATGATAATTACTTGCTAGAAAAAAAACGCTGAAAGTAACCTTAAATAAGTAGCCACCATAAGTGTTGGAAGCAGCATTTAGATATGAATTGATAGCATCTGCTTGATATTTGGGTCAGTTGGAGTCACTGACTTAATCCCTTAAAACTGTAAAGTATCCTTCGTTCTTCCCCCCATGTGATGCTTTCAGTGCTGATCGTCAACAGAGAGAGTACATCTAGGGATAGATATGTTCAGTCAGGCAGACAGAGGGACAGTGACAGATTCACAAGACTTCCTTCAGGCAGGCACAAATTCAGAAGCACAAATTCAGATCAGGAAACAGACAACCGGGGACCTTGGAAGACACAGAGAGTTAAGTCTAGCTTTCAAGTCTGGGCTCACTCGTGCTTGTGTGACACCATGGGGAAGTCTGTGGTTTCTTTTCTTTAGATGACACTCATACATGATGTTGGTGACTGAGTTTAGCATTACTGTGTTCAAACCAACCTCGACACTCCCCCCACCCTCAACCCCATTCCGCCCCCCCAAAAAAACAGAGGCTTCCTTGGTTTTCTGGGATTTGAGCACACTCAAACCTGTTGCTTACATCCTCATCTGGGAGAAACGGAGATTTTATTGGATTCATGCAGATCTCATAAATTTATGTGAATGCCATTCATGGTGGTGCAATGTGTGTGAACCAGAGGGAGTGTGGTAGGTGAATAGAGGGGCTAGCAATCTGGGAGACTCAGCTGTAAGAAGCACACCCAAGTGGGTCACATTCTGTGTGTGTGTGTGTGTGTGTGTGTGTGTGTGTGTGTGTGTGTACTGTAAATCTTAGCAGCAGGATACCCAGGGACTCACTGGGTGGATAGACCTCCATGACCCAGGCTTTCTCATTTACTTCTCAATACCCTTTCCAATCTTCTGAAAGTTGCTTCAAGAAGTAGGCACTACCCCCTGGACTAAACAACCAAATTCTATTCATGGGTGAAATGTTTTTGTGAAATATCAGAATTACTATAGTGAGTGATGCAACTATGTAAAATAGGAAGCTATTAATAAATGATTTAGAGGTCAAATACAAAATTATTTTTAAAACCTCTTTGAAAGACAGTAGAGCAGATGATTTTTCAAAAGGACCCCCTTTTTGACCAATTCCTCACCGAGCATATCATAACATTAATATGTGTGTTTGAAGTAATGTGTTCATTATTGACAGCAATCATACACACGCCTCACTTTAATCTTCATTACGTTTTATAGACACTAGGTAATTCAGATGTAGTAGGTCCCTGGGGAGTGCAGTATTTTGGGAGCAGGACCAAGGATGGGGTGATGAGAGACAATGGAGTTACCTGACAAATCCGGGGAAATCAGACGCTGGAGAACAGTATCCGAGTGCAGATCTGAGTTTATTCTGAGCAACACATAAGCTTATATACAGTGTTTGAGCCAATCCCAAACCCCTAAATTCCCAGCCAGTGGTATCTTGCTACACTGTCAATGCGCCAATGAAAGCCCTGTCTGATGAGGTAGCGCCAAAGGAGTGGGAGGGATGGTCACCTATTAGGACTTCTACAAAGACACAAAGACGGAAGTAGTCACCCACCGCCCTGGCCTCGGTTCCTTTTTGCTGACTCACCAGTGTTCAGGGCATCCATCTTAGATCTAATGCTGTGTACAACAGATAAGAACCCCCTCCCCACTCCCCACAGTATTATTCTTGTCACTAGACAGACAGAGGAATATCAGTACAAGATTAAAGGCCTTGATCCTCTGAGGTTTCCTTTCTGAACACCGATTCTGCTGAAACAGGCAAGACAGGACAGACTTGACAGTGAGTGAAGGGAAGAAAACATCCTTACCCGGCTGATTGGAAAATGTTGCTGGCGTTTACTTATCTCTGAGGGCTTAGCTGAAACATGGATCTGAAAGCTAATAAAGTCACATATGCGGGTCACTTTAGCAGGTGACACCGGACCTTACTCCACAGGGAGCATCCAAGACTGGTCCAGATTCTTCCCTCTAGGGAGAGAGAGGGTAGCTTTGCTTTCCTTGGGGATCCTGACTCTCTTTGTGCCTCAGTTGTAGTGGGCGCCATCAAAGCAAATATGTGTACCACCTGGCGGTTTGCAGTGCTCCCTCCTGCTGCGAGACTTTTCCAATATGGTCCATCTACACTCATGTCCACTTACATGCCAGCTTTTAGATACTGCAAGTCTTTTCCTGGTCTCTACTCTCTGCCTGCCTAAGGCTCACCATCCAAGGACATACATACTCTGTGCTCACCTCCAAACCCTCTATTCTTCTTACTACAACCAGTAAAACTCCACTGCCCCCTCATGGCAATCTATTTTTTTTCTTTTTTCTTTCTTTTTCTTTTCTTTTTTTCTTTTTTTTTTTTTTTTTACAGGATATCCTCTTTTTTATTTTGTTTTGTTGATGTTGTTGTTGTTCTTGTTCTTGTTTTGTTTTTGTTAGGCAATCTATTTTTCAGTTGTTTCTTTTTAGTTCATCTAAAGGCAGTACAGAGGAAATTAACCAAAAGTTATTTTTTAGAGCTCTGGAGTAGTCATAAGACAGAAGAACGTCGATCGCCTGGAAGGAACATTTGGGGCTTGCTTTGTGCTCTATCCACAAGTCTGGCTTTCAAATCCTGGGTCTGGGGCAGGTTGTACTTAGGCGGCAGTTTCGTTGTCACTCATTAAGTATAAATTTAAAAACTTATGTGAGTGGTGTTATTTCTTTGAGTCTCAGTTTTCTTATCTTTAAAATGAGACTGGTGTGTTTGGAATGCTTTAAAAACTGAGATCTTACACATTATTTCATAGCAATCAAAATTTAATGTACTTTTTGCAGTTGGATATAGTTATCAGGTTAACTATTTCCCTTTCAGTGGCTTCAAATTTTGTTCTTTTTTGATTGGGGGGG
>JADRCD010201482.1:0-16270 GCA_019843815.1 Montemys delectorum
AATAAATAAATAAAAGCAGGCCTCCCAGGGACATCAGCCAAACGACATAAAAATTACAATAAGACTAGGCAACAAACCCTTATAATAAGGCTGGATGAGGCAAACCAGTAGGAGGAAAAGGGTCCCAAGATCAATCAAAAGGCTCAGAGACACTTCCATTCTTGCTGTTAAGAGTCTCACAAAAATACCAAGCTATGCAACTAATGAACACGGAACCTAGTTCAGACTCATACTGCCTCTGTGACTGTCATCTCACTCTCTGTGAACTCTATGTGCCCTACTTATTTGACTCTGTGGGTCATGTTCTCTTGGTGTGCTCAACCCCTCTGGCTCCTAGAATCCTTCCCCCTTCTTTTTGAGGTTCCCCTGTCTTTGCCTGTTAATCACCAATTTTCAAAGTGTTATACAAGACTCAAGAATGGGTATGGAACTTTTAGTAATATCTCAATTGGTAAAATTCTTGATGACTAAGCATGAGGACCTATTTGATCCCCAGAAGCTGCATAAAGTATCTAGGTATAGTGGTGTACATTACTAATCACAGCTCTATGGGACATAGAAATGTGTGAATTCAGGGACCCCATGGACAGCCAGCCTACTCTACTTGGCAAACTTCAGACTAATGAGAAAACCTATCTTAAGAAAGAAGATGGAAAGCAACTGAGAAATGGTTGAACCTGGCTTTCTCACACATACATGCACACATACCTATAACATGTAATCTCCCAAATACTTATGTGTTCTTGGGTACATGCACACACCCATAAAAACAAAATAACATAATTGATAATTAATTATTGGTTTGTTTATTAATATATATAGCTGTAAATGCCTAATATCTCATAATCAATCACTTCATAATATAAATTACAATTATGAAAAGTATAATGATTTCAGAAAACAAATATGCAGTAAACTGTTGGGGATAATTGATTGAGACTAGTAGTTATAAATGTTAATTTGTGATTTAATTATTCAATTGTTGCCTTTGTAAGAAAACAATTTTTTTTTGAAAAAAGTATTTAAAAATTATTAGTCTTCAAGCTTCACTTACTGAATTTTTTCTCTCGAAGAGCAAATAAACTAGAGAGGTGTGAAGATTCACTTTCTGAAGTGAAACTAGATCAGAACAATCAGGTAAAGGATGTTTAACACAGTTCCCCAGAGGTTGGGTAAAATGATCTTGGAGGAAACTCATTTCTCAATAATTGTATAATCAAAGGGAAGCTATCAATGGTTAGCTTTCTCTCCTGCTTCAAACCAGAGGCACATGTGTGGAGCACTCAAGCACTAAAACAGGCTCTGCCCATTATTGAAACAACTTAGCTTTTCTTCTGATTATTCATCAAAACATTTACTGAGTAGCCATTACTTGCTAGGCAGTGTGGTTAAGTATCAGGATCATAGGACTAATAAGAGTTCTGTATGTGGCCAAAAGAGAAGATGAAGATGAGCTTGCTAGAGAAACACAGAAGCACAGCTTTGCTCATCTCAGTTCATAGCTGGTCCTTGAGTTCAACGATCAGGATGTCTGATCCTGGCATACCTCTACTCTGTGGAAGGCTGAAGGAAGTCCCAGGCAAAGCTATCTCTTTATTGCATCTTAAAGATACAAAGAGCCACTCCCTTTGACTACCAGCCTTTACAGAATGGCTATTCAGAGTCACCCTGTGCTTGAGAGGGTTCTTTATCACATTGGAAATCCAAGTCTGTCAGCATTACTCTGCAGACACTTGAAGAACTGATCCAAGCCCCAGATCATCAGAAACTCTTACTCCTATTCTAATCTTCATTGGTGAAATAGTCGTTTAGTCTCTCCTTCAACTAAAAACAACCTTCCACATTTAATTATTAATGTGGTCTGAATGTTGCTGTCCCTCTAAATGTATATTTTGAAACTTAACATCCAAGCTGATGGTATGATGAGGGTGGACTTTGGGCATGTAATGAAATCATGAAGATAGAGCACCATAAATGCTTCATGTGCGTGTGCATGTGAGTGTGTGTGTGTGTGTGTGTGTGTGTGTGTGTGTGTGTGTATGTGGTGTGCCCTTACAAAAAGAGGTTGCAGCAACCTGTCTTGTCTTTCCACTGTGCTGATATAGCAAAAAGCTGCCATCTAAAAAGAGAATACCCCTAATCAGGCTATTCTGTGACTTTTACCTTAATCTTCCCATGTTCCAAAACTGTGAGAAGGAAGATTGTCTGGCTATATTTTTTGACAGTGCCCTGAATGGCAGAAGATGAGTATTGATAACTTGATTAAGTGTCATCTAACTTTAGAGTGAATGTTCTAAGAATATTTCTTGTTCCTTTCCAGTCAAAAATAGATCTGTATTTCTCCACACTGCTGTGGAGCTCTTACTGGATTTTATTTGTGCAGTAGTTATATATTAATGTGCTGACCTTTGTTCCTCATAGCTTTAAATGGGGGAAGCATGCTGTGTCCCAGTAAGTGCCATGGCCTATTATGGTGTTTGTGGAGGGTATGTGCTGAATAAAACATACCAGTTCGTACTATTCTGTTTTCTTTTCCCATACTGCTTACTAAAACTCTCCAGAGGAGGGCAGACCCTCCAGACTCTCTCTTTTTTGATTCTTCCATTACCTATAGACCCCAGTGTCTATAGTTCTTCCAAAACCACTCTTTCCATGTCCATCCACCAGCACATCAGAGCAGCTTCCCATTATGGATATCCCATCCATCCACCCTACTCTCCCTTCTGTTGTTCAACATCAGTGTAAGAGTCTAACCAATGTCACTGAAGACGTTATATACAATGGGAGGTAAGCAAGCTTTTTTTTTTTAATTTTTAGAAGTAAAAGAATGGTGGATTTCCAGTGATCACAGAACAATTTCAACATGAGAAGCATACATTTCTGTCTTTCTATAGAACATTTTTGCTCTTGGCACCTGTTTCATCCTTCCCTTCTCCTTCCATGCCCAGATATATACTGATGGTCTTCATCCAAAGGAAAGATCATTAGCTCTATCAATTCTACTATCTGACAACACATGGTGCTGTAAACAGGGCCACTGACATTGGTCTTCATACATATTTCAAACCCAAGTGAACGGATAGGCGTTACGATTGATGAAAACACTCTTCATAATGGACTTATTTATAGTTTCCAAGGAGAGGGAGGCAGTCTGATCAGAGTGCTGTTAAAACTCCAGGAACTTGGCAGCAGCCCATGTTCAGGAATTCCCCCTGCTCTGCATTTTAACGCAGATGTGATTTGTAGACTTCACAATTTAATGAAGCCCACAGCTGTGCACAAAGAGCTGGAGGTGGAGTTTGGCAATTCAGAGCCGGTAAGCAATCTGGCAACCCCATCCTCTGGAATTTCCCTAACTCAGTCAAGCCACCCTTCTTCCTTCACCTTCCTCCAGCCCAAGGAAAACCAGGCACTCTCTGAAGTGAACGTTTCAATCACATAAAAAATGGCGTAGAGATTGAAGTCCATCTTGCCCTTTAACTCGTCTTTAGCAAGTATATTTTTGTAAGTCCGGGAACTACAGTTGGATAGACCAGGAAGATAAAATAAGAAATGATACAAACCAGCAGCTAAAAGTGAAATGGAAACATTGAGAGGAGCTAAAATGAAAGCTCTTTGGTTAATGTTATAAATCATTTATTTTAATTAAATTAGCTCCACCCTTTCCTATTTTAGCTGTAAACAGAAGTTTCCACAGCAGCAGATTGAAAGCTGAGAAACTTTTCTGGGGTCCTGAAGTTTGTTGCTTGATTCAGATCCTAGGTTGTTTATGAATTGATGTCGAGATTCAAACAAGTTACTTCATTCCTTTGACAACGTAGAGATAGTAACCACTCCAAAGAACAGAGAATCGCCTCACAAACTCTATATCCAAAGATGCTCAGGGCATATTTTCTCTTCTCAGCAGCCCTTCAACTAACACATGCACAGATCTCCATGACACAAGTGTATATTCTAAAACTACTTTGAAAAATGAAAAAAGAAAAAGAAAGAAGGAAAAGCTTACCTTTGAAAACTAGGATAACACATTTTTTTTTTAGAGCAACTACTAAGTACCGATCTTATTTTGTCTTTGTTTCAAGAGATCCAACACATTTATAGATACACATATTTCTTCATTCATATAATATGCCCATGAAATATAAGTAGTAAATACTTTCTGTCTTATGAACAAAGAAAATGGGAACAAGGTTAAGTTATAAGGCCTGCATCTAAAGAGACAACCACCGTCTTTGGTGTGTCATTCCTTAAAGTAGCTGTTGCTCTTGTATACCTCACACATGCACCTCCTCTCTTAAGTGTGTCATCTTTAGAATTATAACTCAGAGGAGAGAGCAATGATCCATAGAAATATCCATTAGGGAAAAGACACTTTTAAAAGCATCTCTATTTCTCAAAGAAAGCACACAGTTCTTCACAAGCCTTCCTAAGAAGCAGCAGGGCTGGAGAGAGATCACTCAGCTGTTTCAGAACACTTGTTGCGATTCAAGAGGACCCGAGTTTGTCCGGTAGTTCATAATGATTTGTATCTCCTGTTCCGAGCATTCTGATGCTTCCGGAATCCTCAGACATGAATGCCTACACATAATTTAAAGACAAAAGGAGTATAGCTCTTCACACTTGTGATTCCTGAATTCAGGAGTCTCAGGAAAAAGGCGACAAGTTTAGCCCAATGTGAGCTACATAACAAGATCCTGTCTCAGAAATAAATAATATTGATTTCCCTTGTTTTCACTTAAAACAAGATTAGTTATTGCTTTGACTATTTAGGAAGTGTATTTCTGTTAACATAAATAATTGCTAATATAAAAATATATGCAGCATGCCCATGCTGCCAGTTATTAGATCTTAAGTGGAAAGATGAAATCTATATAACTACATGGCTATGTTATAACTTATTCTGAGACTATGGGCAGATTGCTTTCTATAGGAACTGTAGAAAAATACATTGATATTCTAAAAGTCATTTGCATGCAATGTCAAGCCTTCTATTAGAACTTCTCACATGAGCCGTCTATGGCTATGAACATGTCTATAAGATGGAATTATATTTAAGAAGTATGGAAATAAAAAGCTCTCTTTCTTTTTCTTATTCTCTTTCTAGAATATGGAGCCTAATAAAATAATAAATAATGAAGGATTCAGTGACCAAATCTTGCTTTTTGGAGCACCAGGTTTCTAGGTAATTTAAACCTCTGGTTATTCTACTCAAGTACATTTACAGAGCTGGTAGAAAGCTTAGCAGGCAAAGACACTTGGCATTAGGCCTGATCACCTAAGTTCAATCCCCAGGTTCTAGATGGCAAAGAAAGAGAGCCAACTCCCCCACAACTTCCTTTGACCTCCCCACATATGCCCGCCATGACATGACTTAGGCATCCTCCACATACAACCAATCACTCCAATTAAAATTATAAACACTTCCCTTACACATGATTCCATCCATGACTTGTTTTCTGTGATAAGCCAACATACTTTCTGGGTTTCTTCTAGGCAATGCTAGAAATGCTGGCATGTCGTGCTGCTTGGGTTTTACCTCTAAAGTTAAAATTATTTGGACCAGAGTTGAAATTTACTGCCCTGATCAAATGTTATTGTCTACCATCAGAGCTTACATTTCAAAATAAAGCATATGGATGGCAGAACAATAAGGAAAAAAAATCAAGCTTTAGCTGACAAAAGGAAAAAATTAAAAAGATAGATTGTGCTTTCTTGTATATTTTTGTTCAAAACAACAGGTTGTTTCCTGTAAGTGGATATATTCCTCATGACAACAACAACTGGCAAAAATAAAAAAAAAAGTTTGTTCCAAATGTGAAGTTGAAAGATAGTACATAGTCATTTGAAGTCAATGTTGGCAAACACTTCCCAAGCAGTAGATATTGTCACGCCTGCTTTAAGTCTATTTTTCAATCTGTTGATCCAGATCAGAAAAGCAACTTGGCAGCTTAGAAAACAAAGAGAAAAAACATAAAAATAGCAAAGGATGCCTTTGAGAAAGGATAAAACACAGTATAACAGGACGACTAAACCAGAGCCCACTATGTGTAGTACAGGCCTTCATTACTTTATGAAAGTCTGGGATTTATTTGTAGATCTAGGCATCTGTGCGCTTTGTTTCAGTGTATCTAGAAAGTATATATGCTAAGCAGAGATCATTAAATTACAGCTAATGTTCATAATATTAGAAACCTGAATTAAAAAGTAGTTAAAATTTATTTTGAATTGAGAGTAAGCTTACATAAATACATTTTATTTATTTTTTGAAACTTTTAAATGAATCTTCAAATTAAGCTCCAGGATATAGGAAATATGTAGGGGGAACTCAACATGAAAGGCTCTTCCAAAATCAAACAAAAGATACTCAAGGAAATATTAGTTTTTCAATCTGATGCAAATATTACAGGTAAATTGATATAACAGAATAAAACGATAGCATATTGATCATATAGTGAAACAATATTGCTTCCATACAAAAACTAATATCTATCTCAAGTACTTAAGTAATATAGAGGAACAAAATTTTACTTTCCAGGTCTGAGAATCTACTGTAAGATGGGCTCCTGCTTGGAACAACAGTATGTGCTCAGTTTCGCTCACCATGGGTTTCTTCTAAGATGGAAGTTCAAAGTCAAGGGAGGCAGAGCTTGCATGCAGACACATTTCTGCTTCTTTTCTGCTTCTATTAACATCTCATTGGCTAAACTAGACCATATGATCTAAAGTGTTGTGGTGGAGACCCACAGCCACACATGCAGGAAAAAGGGTGTGGATACTTGCTAACCATACAGGATGAAAAGAACGTTGTATAGACAGATACATTGAGGAGATACAGAGAGGAGCTGCTATTATTTTTGGTGTGATGCTTTCCTCAGATCAGTGAAGAGTTTGCAGGGTAGACAGCTTGCCATTGGTAGTTGTATTTGTTTGCTGTAGCTATAATTAAACAAAATATGATAGACTGATTGATAAACACAACAGAAATTCGTTTTTTCACCATTGTGGGAGCTGGAGGTTCAATATTAAGGTGTCAGTAGAGTAGGTTTCCTCTGATGAAAATTGTGAGGGCTACAAATGGCCATCTCTCTAGCCACATACTTGGCCTGGTCTTTCTTATAAAAACACCAGTCCTACTAGATTAGGATCCACCCTCATATCTGTATTCCACTGAACTGGTGATTCTGATTTCTACATATAATTCTTTGCCACAAGACAGACAAGAACATGAGACTTGGAATCAAGTAGACTTAGGCTTCAGCCTTGCATTGATAGCTCATAAAACTCGTGAGCTGAAGGGACTGTATGAGTTGAAGCAGCTCATATGGCTCTGGCAGGCCTTCCCCTTCTCTCTCAATCCCTCTGCCTTGCTAAAAAAACATTATATTACATTCCTAAAGCTAGCCACCAAGATCTGTTCCTTTATTTGATGATTTCTTCAACCTGAGGCTGAGAAGCAAAGTACAGTCATCAAAGTCCTTCAATCCAAAGCCTCCATGGGCTCAACTAATTAACTCACCTAATCAAAACATTCCACTGCATCCTACCTCATTTTAACATAGACCCCCCTCTTTTCACCTTTTAAAAATTATAACCGCAAGGTCATACATGATCTCCCCATGAAGACAGGTTTTTGGGTATGATTTATGTCTAAGCTGGGATCCAGGAGGGAGCCTCCCCATTCTATGAGGACTCCCTTCATGAGTAGCTCCTTCAGATCTTCAAAAGCAAAATTTTATTTATAAAACTGGAGACTATAATATCAGCTTGGCAGACTATTTTGCAATAGCTTTTAGCAATGAACAAAATAATGCACATAAGAAACTTATCGCCTAACACACAAATGTAAAACAACCCACAGATAATTATCACTGCTGTTTTTACTATTAAACATTTTAACAAGGCAATTCTATATTACACACCAGATACAATACACAGTGCCAATTATAAAGCAATGTGATGCAAAATTCATATTGAGGCATCACAGAGAACAACATAGCATAGTTTTCAAGCCAAGAGCAGTGCCATGATGTCTTTTAGAGCTACTTCTTTATGAATAAAAAGCTGAAGGAAAGACTTTCTTAGTCTCCCATTGAAGGGATCTTCTCGGCCAAAAATTCATATTGCCCCATCGATTTTGCAGCTGAAAAACTGAGACACATGGAAATTTTTGTGGTTTAACTGTCAACTTGGAGTCAGTAAAATAAGCTATTGCTAGAATCCACTCTTTTTCTTATAAGCATGGCTCACTGACCCAACTGACTTCACTCCTTCCTTTGACATGAGACCATTTTAAAAGTTTTAAATATAGGTTCTAAGTTTTCCTTCCTGATTTTAAATTTATTATGATAATGAATTTAGTACTTAAGGTATTAATATTAATAGTTATATGTTTTAAAAGGCAATCATTTTCTAGGATAATAATCTAATTTTTTGCTAAATGAAATGTTATAAAATATGTAAAAGAACAAAAATGTCATTATTCTATAGCTATGAATACATTCTTATCCTCTGACATAGAAAACCCAGGATTATCTACAAAAGACAAATCTTTAGAAAACACATACATTTGTACTTAGATGTTTACATATATATTAACAATAACAAAATGGATTTAACTCTCCTAGATTGTATGTCACATATTGATTTTAGAATACTGGCTTAATATATTCAGATAAATCAATACAAGATGATATTAAATGTGAGATTAAAATGATCACAGTGATAAATTCAGAAAATGTGTTTGCAATGCATATAAGCAATGTGCTTTTTATCTGTTCTCTGATTATAGATACACAAACATGCCGGCACCTAGCTAGACTTTGGAGAGAAACCAGAAAATAGAAGTGTTTAATATACTTGAATGATAAAGCACATTTTTTAAAGCTACATTTTAGCTAATGGGATATAGCTATTAAATATGATTACATACTTCTAAATTGCAATCAATTGTTCATAATAATTATCAGTGAAGTTAAAATGTTTAGTATGAATATGTACTGCTAATGTCCTATGAAAGACCTAACCATAGAGCCATTTCAAAGAACTGTAAGTTTAAAAATAAAAGCAAGAGTTATATATTATGAAGGGTTTTATGTACAGAGAGGAAATTTGGCAGTACAGCTAAGATCTTTCCTTTTGGATGTGTGGTGACTTCCATTTGTGGCTGAGGGGCTTGGAGTGAGCACTACTGAATTTAAGAATATTCCAAGTTATATATCTGACTGTTGTTATCTAGGAAACATGCAGGTGACATGAGGCCTGGTTTGAGAGCTTGGTTTTGTTGCTGTTGTCATTGTTTTTGTAGTTTTTACCTAGCTAAGTATGTAAGATCTAGCTAATATGGGAGCTGATTGGAACTAATGAAATGGAGAGACAGAGAAATCACAGGCAAAAGATAGGAATCATGTTCAAAACACAACAGTAACAGATAACAACAAAATAATATAATTATGGGCTTAGGTTGCGAGGATAAGGTTTGTGCACTAATATTTTGAATTCTTTTATATTTTGTGAAGAATTAATGCTTTTTTTTCTTATGGTTCTGATGTGCATATTACGTGTAGGAGAAAGCTGGAGGGGCTGAGAGGAAAAGAAAGAGCATTATGGCATGGAGACTTTCTCAATAGCTAAAATGTAGTGTGGGCAAGGTAGAAGAAGACAGTGCCTTTACAGAAAAGGGATCAAATGGCGGTTAATCTTGGCCTTTGTGTGGACTATTCTAATGCCATGAAGTGTCCCAACTTCTGTTAGAGGACTGCATCCCAATCCACAGTCGACAACTATGCCCTCAACACGACCAATTTCTTAGGACAAGGGGATCAGATCCCCTTATGGGTCTGAACTGGTGGTCTCTTCAATCACTTGAGTATTAAAGTCTACACACCTTGGATTTCTATTATACCCACAGGACAATGCTTCCTCCAAGCATTGTGAGTTCAGCACACAAATTGTATCATACGATGAAATGTTTTTAAGAACGCTACATCCTTTGACACCTCCCTCAGTCTCTAACTTCATATGAAAATGTGAGCCATGCCCATGGTTGGTGAGCAGGATAGCTATGAACTAAGATGCAATTCCATGTACCAGAATGGCATGTGTTACGTATCAGCAACCAAGTAGCCTAAGAAGGAAAAACACTGAATTTTTCTAGTTGGAAAAAGAAGAAACATCTAGACAGACACTTCTATAAAATCGAACACTTTATGGTATATGACTTTCTTTTAAATCTACATTTATATTTAAATATTTCTAACCACTTTCTCCAACTACAGTAGGCACTTAAACTGTTAACCTTTATATTTTGAAAGAGGGCTGTGGGTGAGAAATGACATAGTTATTTGTCTGTTTTGCATAATTATTTAATTCTCCCATTAGAGTTACCTGGAAGGAGAAAGCAACTATTATCAGTCCAAAGGCTGTACCCCAGGCACACTGAGTCAGAATGTGTATAGTTTGGGTAGGAACATGACTCTTTTTCACAAACACTGCTACACAATTCAAATGTTTTGTCAAGAATCAAATCTCTGGGTTCTCAGGTTCCCAGAGGTCAAAGGGACTTCAGTGTGCATCTTGTCTAACTTACCTGTTTCTTTAGCTACCATCATCACTAACAGCAGCTGACCTGTACTAAGTTAAGTTGTCTGATTTCTAGTAGACAACTTAGTCCACTAGATGCAGTCCTAGTCTGCACTGGAACCAAAACCGCTCAAGCAAAAGAGAGGATGGATGTCATAGCCCAGATAACTGTCTCTATTCCTCTACAGGAAGATCGAGGCCCACTGCCATGTCCAAGGATCCAGTGTCATTGATAAATGGAAGACCCTGGCTACTTTATCTTTTCTGTCCCATTCCTGGCCATGCATGGATGGCTGTTTCTAGGTGAATGAATCTGACTGGAAGTGATTATGCCATTCGTATAGTCTTCATATCTATACTAAAAGTTAGGATTTTGTGGTATGTAATTAATTTGTGGGTAAATGTGTTTAGTACAATTTTAATTAATTAGTGCACACAAAAGTAATGCCTTAATATCTGTCAAGGCTTACAAATCTGTTTAATGTCATACTTTCTGCCTTTTCCCCCTCAAACTATGAAAAAGCCCACAGTATTCTTTTTATCTTATGTGTTCATTTGTCTATTTAATGGTATTGGAAAATTAACCCATTGCCTTACGCCTTCTCTGGACAGGGTCTTTCCCTGAGCAATTCCCCAGCCATGAATCCCTTCACTAATAAGAGTTGTGCTATTGTAAGAATACTTTATTGAGAGCCTCAGATAACAAAATCCTCTTTGTTGTTGGTTTCTGTTCAAACTTAACACATACTAAAAACTAGATACTCTATGTTATTTAATTGAGCATTTCTGTTAACTTTGTGGGGTAGATTTTATTGTTATAACTACTTAACACATGAGGAAGCAGATTTTCAATTTTTCTGAAGGACCCTTCTATAAAAAGTTGCTGAGAATGTAAGTCATTCTCAGGAAACTCCAACCATTTGTGTCTACACGTCCTGGCTTCCCATCATGCTAGGGCACCAGTGAAGGATGGTAGTGTGTAGAGAAACATTATGTGTATCTGGACAATGTGTGAGGGAAGTCATACAACTGAGAAGACATAATTTTAAAGTCATAACATTTTATAAATATGGAGTACTACATCTCTGGGAATTTATATTCTGCCTCTCAAGGAGAAAGAAGTGATAAGAAAATATGAATCTTTCTAGCTGGCTGACTGGATTTATTAGAATTTACAAAACTTCCACGGATGAGAGATTTTACAGTTTTTACTCATCTGAACTTTTTTTTTTTTTTTTTTTTTTGGCACTTTCAAGTTGCCAGTTTGCTAAACTCTGAAGGAACAGAATTCAGCAGACATTTCAGCAGTGTGAGAGCTGTACGGAGCACATAGCGACAGCTGCTCATTCAGTGCAGGAATCTACCCAAGGTTGGTTTTGTGCTCCACTAGGCCCTGAGTAAGGAAAGCTTGGACAAAGGGTCTTGTCTTTTCTTCAGCTTGAAGGAGACAGATTTCATGTCAGTCAAGCATAGCAATTACCATCGTGGAACTGTGACAAGTGCACAGAGGGGAGAATAGAAGGGACAAAGACAGCATCTATTAGGGGCCTAAACCTCGTATCAAAGTGTGTTTCCCTGAGATGGTGACATTTAAACCGAGCTCTGAACAATAAGTAGATGTTATCTGAGTGTTAGGCTGTCTAGAAAGCTGGGGAACTGCTTTGTAAGCTATGGGTGGCTTCACAAGGGGAGCACTGGAAACCGGAGGTTGAAAAGGTAATTCAATATTATGTGGAGAATAAGAAAAAAAGAACATTCTTGGACGAAAAATAGCGTGCATCAATATGCCCTTAACACCCTTTAAGTTTGAATAGAACACACACACACAGACTCTTATAAGCACAAACACACACACACACACACACACACACACACACATACACACATGCAGACATAAAACAACTATTCTGCCTTAGATTATATTTCTCCAGATGAACATCTTCTGCTAAGTACTGGCCATATATGTAGGTTTCTAATATACCTGGGCTTGAAAAACATTTTAGTTTCAGTCACCTGTTTTATACAGATGACTAGGTTAAAGTGAGCATAAATCTGGTTAGTCAGTAGAATCGCCTCTGTATAGGTGAACTCGATGTTCTCTGGGACAGGCACCAGGAATGTCCTTTAATTCGTATGTAAGATGCTAGTCCAGTGAGTGAAGTATTCTTAGAGAACTTGAAGTTCTCCAGTCAAGTACAGTTAGCCCCTCTTGAAAGCCAAAATGAGGGAGGGGTGCAAAAGCAGTTGGCCAATGTGTAAGGGTCTTGGTTTTTTTGGCCTCACCTCTTTTTAAGAACTTGTGGCTCTGGGTAAGTCAGTCTTGGCCACTTCTGATCTTCTGGTTTCTTCTCTTCACAGGAAAAACAATGCTCTAAATTCTTTCCCAAAAAGCTCTGGCAATGCTTGGCGCACATATGGAGTGTCTGTGTGCCTCTCAAACATTCTCTGAATTAGTACAAAGATCCAAAAATGTGAGAGTTACTTTTGTTGAAAAGCCTAAAAGTCTCTGCCTCCCTCTCTTCTTTCATTCACATCTCCATTCATGCCTCGGGTACACTGGCAGCTACTTGCATCTTCTTTTACTTTTCCTATGGGCAGACTTTGGTCTGATATTCAAAACTCCGCACCAGTAAACTGAGTTTGTGGATGCAGGGTATGGATGCTGGTATGCTCCTTCTACTGTAGCACTCACCAACAGTCTGGGAGTAAAGTTCACCTAACCTAAGCTTCCCCTCAAGGTGGAAGTGATGGTTGCGTCTACTCCACAGACAGAAAGGAGTGAATGTGAGACTGTGCATGAAGCATAGTGGTCAGCGCACAACTGCCTGGTGATTATGTATGCTTTAGTTTCTTACTCTTCTTTAATAGGCATCATTTCTTAGTGTTAATAATGGTCCAAGGTAGAATTTGTTTCAGTCACTTTGTTGACGAGAACACTGGAAAGCGCTATTCATTCCCAAGATTAGCTTTCAAATGACAGAGACAAGATTCAGATTCAGGTCTCTGCTTTCTCTCTCCTTCATCCTACTTCGTCACCATGTGTAAAATAATCCAGCAGCCATAGTAACCACCTGAAGGGTTTTCCCCATGGAAAGGTTCAACCTTCTTTCCTGTGGCATGCCCTACTCATCAAATCCTTGACTGGTAGCCTTGAGATCCAGGCAGAGGAGAATACTTTGTGGAATGCAGTGAGATTCTGACTTAGTCTTTGAATAGGGAAAGAATTCCAGGCCTTGGGGAAGAGGTGACTTACCAATCAACCTCACTCCCAATAGGTCAAGAAGCAACGGAGAGGTAATCTATGAGGGCAAGTAAAACTCTCCTTAAAGCCCTAAAGTTGCAGAGAGCATCCACCACCATGAATTTCCAGTCTGTCATTTGGGTTTAGAAGGAAACTGGTTTCAAGTTTACTTTGGAAAGTTGAGATTAATTCAATAAATATCCCCTGCAATTTCTGTCTGATAAGTCACATTCAATTAAAAACTGTAGTCTCTCCCCTCCCCCATCCCCAAGAAACTTCCAGAACAACAAAAGTCACCTAGAAGTTTATTCACTAAGCAACAAATGCAGCTCACTTTAGAACCAAAATTCTAAAAGGACCATAAGCTGGCTCAATAGTCTCAACAGGCCCCAGAATGAATCTAATACTCTAAAAGATGTCTGAGGCCATTGGAAGTTTGGAAATTCCGGACTTGTGGAAAAGCTACAAACCCAACTTGCTAAGATTAGGCTGTGCTTGCTAAGATTAGGTGGGTGGGGCATGCTTTCATTTACTTGGGAAAAGAAATAAAAGGAAAAAGAGCTAGACCAAAAAAATCAAAGAAGTGTTACCTCAGATTCAAAAGTACTTCCAACCAGACATCCTAGAAGCAACATGTGGCATGTGTTATCACCTTACTTGTGCAAGGCAGAACACAAAACAAGAGGTCACCCATCCAAAGCCACTTAAGCCTGGAAATGGACGATAGAGCTCAATATAGGCAATTGCAGGTCTAGCCTTCCTTCTTTGCTCCTGGGGATAAGTTCTGCATCTGATTCCAATGTCTATTCAGCTTTAAAAGGACATCTCACCCAGGCCTTCCTTAAGGCCACGCTCACACATCCTCACCTCTAGGCTCTTGAAGGAGGGCTTTGAATGTTTAGGTAGTTCCTCTGGCTTACTCATGATTTATATGTCTCATTTCCATTTCCATTGTAGTTTCTTTCCATTTATTGTGACACTTCAGAATGTCCACAGAGGAATTTCAATAAGCTTCATAGCTGACACAAACAGATTTTTTAAAAAGATTTATTTTACTTTTATAAGTACACTATGGCTGTCTCCAGACACACCAGAAAAGAGTGTTGGATCCCATTACAGTGTGGTTGCTGGGAATTGAACTCAGGATCTGTAGAAGAGCATCCAGTGCTCTTAACTGCTGAGCCATCTCTCTAGCCCCCAAAAGATTTTTTTTTTAAATTTTTTTAAAAATATTTTTGGGTATTAAAGATCACAAATTGAAGAGATATCTTTGATTTCAATGGTTTTCTTGGAATGTGATAATCAAAACTGTAAAAAATAATGATGTCCAGTAAGAAGAGCTAGCAATATCGTTGACTAAGACAGTGTAGGCTTGCCTCAAAACGCTTCATAAATAATTGGTCAGTTAACATTGACATTAACTACAAGGTGGCTATAATTTGTCTTCTCCTTTTTCTATTTAAGAAACAGGGTCCTAGAGAGTGAAAAGTTATGAAAGTTGCTGGAGTGATAAGCAGGTAGCAGGAGAGAATGGAGTTATATTTACAGATATTAAAAGTAAGAGCTTTGTTGTCTGACCTTATCATCCGATGTGAAAAGAGAATAGCCCCTAAGTTCATCCTGTTACTAATTCTAATCTTTAAACACAATTCTAATCCTTATTTTTAAAATCTTTTGTTTTAGGAACCATGGAAGCCCCTCACATGCCACAAGCTCTCCTGTCTAGGCAGGGTGTGCTAACTAGCTTAACTTTATATATTGACAGCATTTCTGTGATGTATCTGTCAAGATCTGACAGATGTTAATATGACCCAAGGCTTCCTCTGTTCCCAGCACAGGATATTGTGATTTACCCTCATCTTAATCATCCCAACATTTATCCATGGAAAAATCTGAGAATGTAAAGGAGCTCACAATCTCAGCTTTAAGAAGCAAGGGTCCAAACATTTAGCGACATGTTTTTAGTTCTGTGAGTCACTTTTCTCTGGTAGAGCACACGTCAGTACAAAGATGAAAAGAGAAGATTTCACCTGAACATGTAAGGAGAGATTGACATCTTTTTTTAAATTTCAGCTTTGAAATATAGTTTTTGTATTTTAATATTTTGTGATAATATTATTTTAAGTTTGTTCTAACAGACCAATATTTATTTTGCACATTGTGATATATAGTTTTTAATTATTTTATTTATTTATATTCCAAATGCTATTTGCCCCCTTCCTGATCCACCCTCCCAGATTTCTTTACTCATTCCCCCTCCCCTTCGCCTCTGAGAGGGTGTTCTCCCAGCCTCGCACCTCACCTTACCTCACCTTACCCCCCTCACACACACCTACCCCCCAAGCACACCCCCACATCCCACTTCCATGGGGTATTATGTACAGGAATAGGTACATCCTCTCCCACTGAGGCCAGAAAAGCAGTCCTCTGCTACAAATATGCCAGAGAAGG
>JADRCD010201484.1:0-15138 GCA_019843815.1 Montemys delectorum
TTGTAGCAAAGAGAGATACTCGCAGCAGCTCTGAAACCTGTCAAATGATGGGACATAGTCATAGAATGGCTGGGAAAAGGGAGCAAGGAAGAAATTGGCATCCCTTCCTCACCTAAATTCAGATTTGAAACTCAGTGGTGTGGCCAACCATTAAACTTCTACTATATTTGTGGCATTTTCATTGATGACTTGTAAATTTTCAAACAAAGAAAAATTGTCTGCTACAGACAATGGTCAGGCTACTGAACTGCCAGCCAAGAGCTCCCCCTAGTGAGTTGTATACATATTAACATGAGCTTTCAGCCACACTCCATCGTGCACATGCGAAAGAGTACACATGGGTGCATGCTTGCGTGTGTGAACACACACACACACACACACACACACACACACACACATCTTAGTCTTGACTCACTATTCCAAAATATTATTTATTGATATTCTTTGAAGATAACATTTTTAAAAGTCTCCCAAACTCTCTTGATAATTTTTTCTACACTGTGCTGTTAAATCCATACCAAGGCTGTAACAGCAAGAAAGCACACCCTCTGAAGGAAAAATTGTCATAGTGATCAAATCATTTTGAAATAACAATAATCACATATTGGCTCCCAATCTGCATCCTAAAGTAGATGCTATCAACGTGGAACGTCCTCAGGGGCGGCACATTACTACATAATTAGCATAATAATTTTGTTGTGTAAACAAAATAAAAGATAGACTTGAATTCAAGAAATATATCTTACAGTGCTTTGATGTCTCCAACTCCTACAGGAAATCCTCCCATCCCGACAAACCTGTTCTTTCTGTTACAACAGGGCTGTGATTAAAGACCTAGGTAGGTGCCAGCAGCGGTCTCTGTCAGTGGATCTCATGTGTGAGCACACACGTGTCCATGTCTTTTATTGCAGAGAGATGTACAGAATGCTCAACCTCCCCATATTTAACGGAACTAATTTGCTGTAATATCTAGCATTGCATCTCCCTAATCAACCCTAATTCTCTCAAATACATTTTGGCTTTCTCCAAAAAGATATTTTATTGGTTTTTATGATCCTTAATAGGACACAAAAGGGAGAATAGGCATTATTTAGGGGGAAGGAAGTGGTAAGTGTAGAAATCAGATGCAGAGATGAAAGGGATTTAATGTCTTCCTTAAAAGTCTTTGAGAGTCATATCAACATTTTTAGTAAAATACAAATGACTGTAGTTTTATAATTAACAGCTGCTTATGTTAAGTACTAAGTGTCCCCTTGCTCCTGCTAATATATTTTTTTTCTTAAACCACAGATCCACAAGACCAGTGATACTAGCTGTAAGACACTAAAGGTGCCTTAGAATTTGGTTTGTGTGCTGTTACGCAGTCACATATGATCCTTGAAGCTGGCAGCCAGCAAAATGGCTCAGACAAGTGATGGGCAAAACATGTTCATTTCACTGAAATGCTTTGAGTAAAAATCATATGCATATAAACTCTGAGTTTACTGGGACCCTATTTTTTTTTTATGAATGCTATCGCTTTCTTCCCTTGGGGGCTGGTAACAATGTCACGCTTGCAATGCTTCGGAGGGACAACCTACCATGGAAATACACACAATACAATGTGATTTATCTTAGAATACGTCATAAAGTATGTGTTTTACAAATTTGTTTAATGTACTCAAATATTTGAGGATTTTAAACTTTTCCAGGATTCTAAACTTCTACAAGACAATAGCAATGATAAAAGAACAGGTAAGGGCTAGGGGGGAGAGTGGAGCCAAGGTACTTTGCAGGAGAAGTGCACTATCATTAATTTACTGCCATCAACCACTCTTTTAGGGCTTAGACTTCACTTTGGTAAAAGTCACACCTGTGTTGAGCTTATTGACATTCAGATTGTGCATGCGTGATTCAGCCTGCGGAAACTGGCTTTCCTTCCTTACAAAAAGGAAAATTATAATACTCAACACCTCCCTGAATCAAAATGAAGCAACCAGAGAAAGAACTGAATTTAGACCTATTATGTTAATTAAAATTCTGTCAGCATCTCTGAGAGTGTAATTTGGCCCAATGTGTTAAAAAAAAAAAAAAACAACAAAACATCATGAAAATTAGCTAATGAATATTGTGCAGTCACTTTCCTAACATAAAATAACTCAACCATTTAAATTGCACGAATTCCAAAATGGCCTAATTTACAATACGTTGTTTGCTGGTTTGTTGTAGGAGAGCTTAACCTAATAACGTGGTGAGATTGCATCCTTTTTAAGTCCTAATTCTTTATAAATTAACAAGAGACTGAATATTCATATGAGTTTGGCTATTACATCCCTACATATTAAACCCTGATGATCTTTACTGCTGCTCAACATCATCACTCAGAGTTTGGTCCTGTCAGTTCACACTAGGTTCAGAGTGGGGAGTCTCAGGCTCTTGCTGACAATTATGTCTGATACTGGGATCCCACCATGTCCTTGGATTTTCAGTTTCCTTCTCTATATTATGACCAAAATCTCCCCTTCTCTAGGATCTTATAGGATAGTTGTGAACATTAGCATTAGTATGTGCATAAAGTGCTTTAAATAACTGAAAGTGCTTAACAAATTCATGGATGGTTACTTTTAAAGCATTCTTTTTTTTTAAGTTGTGTGTGTATGTGTGTGTGCGCGCACGTATGTATGTGTGTGTGCTCGAGTGTGCATGTGCACTCGAATGTGCACGAACATCCACATAGTAAACATTGCATCTCCTTCTATCTTCCCCCTTATTTTTTGAACCAGGGTCTCTCACTGAACCTACAGCTCACCATTTCTCCTTCAGTGGCTAGCCAGCGGGCCCTTGAGATGTCTCCAGCATGCACTGGAGTTATAGGTGTGCATGGTTACACCTTGCTTTTAAGTGGGTGCTGGGATCTGAACTCCGCTGCCCATGCTTGTACATATTTATCCACTAAGCCATCTCACTAGCCCCTGAAAAGTAAAGTTTTAATCAGTTAATAATCTATAATTCACTTTATGCCTATTTTCAAACCTGTAATGGGTGTCTCTTTTTTTTTTTTTTTCAGGAAAACAGTAAGTGTTGGAGGTTTACTAAAAGACATTTACTTTAGAATAAAAATCTACCCCTGGTCTCATTAGAATTTTGATTTCTAATTCAATTTCAGCCACCTTCTCAAGATAAGACTATCCCCAAGTAAAGTAAGAAAATAATTACATATGTAACTTCTTGATTTGGATCCTTCCAGACTAAAGAATGTCATCCAGGGTTTATCACTGGAGATTTTACAGAGATCATTCCAGTGTCACCAGTGAGAGTCTGGTTGTTTTGAAATTCATCATAACCAAGATGAAAGAAACAACTAGTCCAATATGTGGTGGGGTTTTTCTTTGTTTTGTTTTGTTGCATTATTTATTTGTTTTGAAACAATACCTTGCTCAGCATGACTAGCACGGAATTTGTGGCAATCCTCCTGCATCAGCCTCCACAGTTCTGAGACTGCAGACTATACTTAGGTCAGGTGCATTCCTTTGTAAAAAGGCAAAAAACCATCTGCATAAGAACATAATGCGATTATAAAAATGAACTGCAAATACACCAACAATGCGAAGGAAGGTCGAATGCACAACAGCAAATGCAGAAAGCCAGGCTCAAAGGCAGCACATACTATTTTGTTCATCCTACTTGGAAACAGGTAAATCTATACAACCCATAGCACAGAGGACAAAGGGGAAGGTCACTGGAGCTGGAGGAGGGAATCAGAGGAACGGATGCAAGGCAAGACAATGGGCAGGGCCAGGAGCCACGCCCTGCATCATCACTTGATGATGGTGGTAGCTACAACCCCCCCGAATGAACTCTTCAGAGCTTACTCTCAAAGAGGAGGTAGTATATGCAAATTACAGATCAGTAATTTGGTTTTGCTTTTTTTCTTAAAGAATGAAAGACCAACATGTATTTGTAATCCTTCTCAGATTATGAGTCTCTGCTTAACATTAAATTATTGTTAGAAACTTAACCTGATATAGTTAAACTTAAAGTATGATTTGGGGTAAGTATTTACATGTGTGATTAATTTTCAGAGGAACAAAAGGTGTATTCACCTTATAACAGTAATATGCATTTTGTTTTTATTATATCCCCAATGGGTACCAGAAAAAAAAAAGTGAGATCCTAGCATAGTCCCACAGATCTTGCCTCCTCTCCACTTCCCTTACCCCTGAGATGGCTATATATCAGTTTGTTTTATAGATGTTGTCCTTGGGAATTAGGTCTGTCTTCTCATCTTAGGCCAGTCAAAATCCTCAATTGGACACAAAAGGAACTCACTTGAGCTCTGAGTAAAATACATGCCCAGAAACATCTGATCAGGGTCCCAAAGAAGAGAAAATAAAATGAATGGATCAAAAATAGCAGCTAGAATCCAGCCAAGAATTGCACCCCATACGCTGCCCAGATAACAGGCTCTAGAATGCTGCTGCCAAAGCCTTGCTTTCTGAAGATCAGGCTTCAGCCTTGGCAATTTGATATTCTTACTAATAGAATTGTAAGATTTAAAGAGCACTCCGTGGACAGCTGCTTCCTAGGACATCCAACAAGACAGGAGCTCAAGAGGGAGAGGGCAGTCCTGCAGTGGGGAGAGGTGGGGCAAAATGCCTTTCCCAAGCCCCCTTTCATCCCCTCTGCTGTAATGCTGCATAAAACAAAGCCCAACTAATCAATCCCAGGAAAGACAATTACCCGCAGGTGTCTCACAGCCATTCAGGCTGGTTCGTTGTTCTTTGCTCCTCATTGACATTAGTCTAATCTGTGACAATCAGATCACAATCCTGCCAGACTTTTTACCTCATTAGTTTTCTATTGTCTGTTCAGAGGCACCCTGAGCATCTCCCTCTTCAGGCAAGGCTGGCTCTTGTCTGCCTACGATTTCTGTCCCTTCCCCCTCTTCATTCTTACAGATAAGTGGTGCTTTTAATTTAATAATGTAACTACTTTTGGAGACAAAGACAAAGAAAGATTACACTCGAATTTTTATTTTGAAAATTGACAATTTGGAGACAGACATATATGAAATGCTCGTATCGCTTAGATTTGTCCTCCAAATGTACAGTAAGTTTTTGTAGATGAGAAGATACATCAAATCTGCGATGCCATTTTCTTGTTAGGCTAAATCCAATCATGTTGCTTGCTTGGTAGACACACGTCTCCTGTGTGTCTTTAATGCTGCAAGAGAAGCCTTTCTCGGCATAGTCTTATTTGCATTTGGAATGGTCCTGGGTCAGACCAGACAAGGGACATTCACAGGAAGGTGAAGATGTCCTCTGAAAAGCCTTTCATTTGGGCATAGGAGAACTGTGGGTTTTATTTCTTCAGAGCTGAATACATACTAGATAAAATATTGAAATTCTTGGTCAACTAACTACAGCACACCTGTCTGTCTCTTTTATGGCTTAACTAGTGTATTTCTCAAGGAGATTCATACACATTTCCACTTCTGAAGTGGCTCAGGGTCACTCATTATAATCCTCATAAGTTAAGGCCAAAAAAGAAAATTGCTATTAGTTTTTCAGCAAATCTGCACTTCAATGTTACCTATGTTATTAACAACTCAAAAAAAAAATCTAAGTGATATTTATAGAATGTCATGAACTGTTCTTTCTTTGTTCACTAGTTATTTCCTTACTGAACATAAGCAGAAATTATCCGATGTAGTAAAAAGCATCTGATATCTTGACTAAATAAGTTTTACTTCCTTTGGGGAAAATAGTAATAATAACCTTTGATTGTAAAAGAACATCATAATCTACATTGTCATTCCTGATTCAGCCCATGCCAAGAACATGGGACAATTTACATATGCTCTAATCAAATATTTGGGGGCTGGGGATTCTCACTGCATATCTCTAGATCAGGATTATGTGACATGCCTTGGATTTCAGCCAAACTTAAGGCTCTTCGTTTTTAAAAATATAACTACCCACAGAAAGGGAAAAAACTAAAGCCATTTCCTCCTTGACATTCATTAGTTTAGGATCAGCAGAATCTCCAAGCTGCTCAGATTGAAATGTAAAAGCTGCAAGGGTGAAGCTCAAATCTCCCACTAAGCACTTCATGGCTGCTGGCTTGTGATTTTTTTCTCTTCAAAAATTACATACACAAAGCAGTTTAGGACTCTGTAATCAGATATTTTGCCTCAGAGTACTATGTGATTTGGATCTCTCCTCTCTCTCTCTCTCTCTCTCTCTCTCTCTCTCTCTCTCTCTCTCTCTCTCTCTCCATTGGACTGTTGGTACATGATGTCTTGAGAAGTTTTACTAATAAGCAAGATGAACTCTGACTGATTAGCAAGCATGAGCTGAAACCCCTCCCCTCGGATTGACTGAACATGTCCTCTTGTCACTCAGTACTAGAGCCCTCAGTAAATACAAGTGCTGTGTACTTAGAAATCTCAGCAAGGGGTGAGCAAGGAGCATGAGTGAATCAAAGGAAAAGGAAAGAGAGTCTTGATTTCAGCTATAAAATGTTGCTTTATAATAGGATCAAAGTTTGCAGGATAAAGAAATGGCCACAACTTGGTGTCTCTCTGGGAAAACCTGGCTTCCCGGGATCATCCTAGTTAAAAAATCATTCAGAAAAAGAAAAAAAGAGGAAAGAAAGAAAAGAAGAAAGAGAGGTGTGTGTGTGTGTGTGTGTGTGAGAGAGAGAGAGAGAGAGAGAGAGAGAGAGAGAGAGAGAGAGAGGGAGGAAGGAAGGAAGGAAGGAAGGAAGGAAGGAAGGAAGGAAGGAAAGAAGGAAGGAAGGAAGGAAGAGAGATGGATCAGGTTTATAAAATTCATGAAAAAGCAACAATAGAATTTCAAAGTGAGTCTATCTGTGCAAAATGTCTGATTAAGAACACTTTTTGTTGTCGCCCCTTTGAAACCAACACACTCCCTTTACCTTGTATTATTATTTCTAAGTGCATTCAACAATTAAGACCTGCAATTTGAGTATAGTGTAATAAATCCCTCTGCATATTAAGTTAATAAATCCGTGTTCTCAAATCTTTCATATATGTTAATACATATTCTCATGGGTTACAGTAGTGTAGTCAGCTTTTTCTTGGAGCTAATACCTACTTTGTCCCAAAACCAGTATCACCAACAATTTCTCATATTGTAGTTCACATATTCATATACCATTAGAAAACTCTGATGCCATCATGTGCTCCTTCCTTTTCTCCATCTACCTACATAACACCAAAGAGTAAAAGAGATAGTCGGAAGAAGCAGATTCAAGGATGCTAATGTTGCTACTATTTCCCTCAGAATATGTAGAAGGGGACCACATAGTGACACCCACTTAAATGAAGGTACAAACACAATCCTACACTCCTATTAGTCCTGGCATTAGGAAAGCGGAGGTGGCGGTGCTAGAAAGATGACTTGGTGGGTAAGAATATTTCCTGTCCTCACAAAGGACCCAGCTCATAACATTCTGTAGCTCCAGTTCAAGGGACTCGGCGCTCTCTTCTGCTCTCTGTAGGTACCAGGCACGTCTGTGGTCTATACGTGTACAGGTAGCCAAACACTTATATGCATAAAATGAAAATAAATAAACCTTTAAAAGAAAACAATTTGGCCATTCTTTTCACATATTGACTGGAAGATCTTAAATCTCATCCCTTACATGACATGAAGAAGACAAATCACAGGTTTTTTTTTTTTTTTTTTTTTTTTAAAAGGTGGCCACAAGGCCACTTCCTTTGCTTTGCTTGTTTTTTATTGTATTATTAACTCACTTCGACTCATGGATTTGTCAAAAATAATTTAAACTAGTTGTTCATTGCATTGGGGTAAGCTTCTATAAACTTAAGTAAGACTCTGACTTCAGGTTGTAGTTCAGTGGCAGAGCCCAAACAAATAAGCTTAGATACTAGACCTTCCACAGATAAAGAGCAAAGTGCTAAAACACATAACTATTAATATAGCCCTGGCAAGCTCTGAGCACTGTTGATCTCTCTCTCTCTAGCCCATAAAGCACAAGATCTCATGCTTAATATATGACCACGTGATATGTGAATCAAGGGAAAATTCTGGCCTCAATCTCTTTAGCAAACTTTAGTGAAGCTATATCATTTTAGTTTTATATTGATAAAAATTCTGTGTAAGAGATCAAAGTTTTAACATTTTCTTACAGTATCTCAGCAAAGCATTTTGTTGTTCTCCATATACATACCACCTGAGGGATGCATTAGCCAATATTATACAGAGAAACAAAAACCTGCAAGATACTAACCAATTTTATGGGCATCTCACCATGTAGTATTTCAGTCAATGATGGACCATATGTACAATGGAGACCCCATCAAACTATATTGTTCAAGAGCTTTGTGACCATGTTAGTCTGTCCAAATACATGCTATTATATCCACGCTATGACAAAATTGACTTAATTCACCTATCACTAAGAAATATATGATTACAGGAGAAAAGAGAGAGAATGATTCTAAGGAACTAGGTCATGAGTTTGAGAGTAGCAAATCTAGACCTGTCAGGCAAGTCCGCAGGCTGGGGGTTGAGGTGACAGTCAATGTTTCTGTCTTCAGCCAAAAGTCTTGAAACCTAGGCAGAATGTCTGTTTCACAATCTGCAGGCAGACTTCCTCCTCTGAGAAACTTTCAGCACTTCCTTTAAGGCTCTAGCCAATCTCAGGGAGGGTAGTCTGTTTATTTGAAGTCAACTGATTGAAAGTGTTAACTCTATCTTTAAAATACATTTACAGTACCACCTAGCCATGGGTTTAATCAAACAACTATTTGATATAGTCTAATCAAATTGAGACACAAAATTAAACATCATCACTGCACTCACATTGCTATTGGAACAGGAATGTCCCCGCCGATAGACAAACAGCCTGCCTTCTTTCCTGTCTTGCCCTAAAGAACTCATATATACAATGGGAAAGGAGACCTAGAAAAATTGACAGCCCTTCATTCTGTTCTAGACCCCTGCTGGGAACACTTCTATGCCCTGAGAGAAGAGAGCCTTTTTAATCAAATCAAAGATTGGAGCTCAGAAATCAGCATGACAATTTTAATTACTAAAATGAAACTGTGTTAATCCCTAAAGGGGACAAGAAACTTGTGATACAGACAAAAAATATCAACCAGACAAATAAGGAATAGAAAAGGAGACACAGAGGAATGGTAGCCACATTAGTAAAAACAAAATCATAGGGAAACATCATGTTTTAAGACTACATGTACAAAGCCAAGCCTGAAGACATTAACATCACAGAGAAATTTGATTGGACTAGCAGAGGAGGCATGGATGTGTTGTCATTGTGCATTACAACACAAAGTTTCTCAAGATTGTGGAGACGAATTTGTCAAGGACTATGATTAAGTAGATATTGCTAAGGGATGAATGAGGTCATTGCACATCTGGAGAACAAGCTTTGGTGTTATATACACACTGGTTTGGAACAGGGTTACACTATGAATGTGTTATCTGTTTCTTTTCACCAAAAATAAAATGAAAATAATGCTAACTTATTTTGTAGAACTGCTCTTAAGGATAGTGAAGTATGGATGAATAATAGATAATAGATAGATAGGTCATGATAGGTGATAGACAGACAGACACATACATACATACATACATACATACATACATACATACATACATAGACAGATGATACATAGAGAGGTGGATCCATCATCCACTGTCCCTGTAATGCTCCTCATCATCAGATGATGGAAGTTGTTTCTCCTTCCACTGGTGAATTCCTGACTTCACTGATGAAAGTCTTTGGCCTGAGGATGTGGAATAATCCTGTGGCACTCCCATATCATAGAAGAGAGCCTCTGAAATCATTGCCAGAGTAATTCCCAGTCTGGGCTTTCTCTGCCCTTTAGCAGGGATAAACATTGATGGCTTAACTAGAGACAGCATCTTTTTAAAAGCCCACCAGAAGCAGTACTGTTGTATTTCTACTTCCCTTGCTGGGGCCCCATCCCCGGAACTGTGTTTACAATATGGAAGCTGTGTAGACAATAAGTTTAAGTGGCAATGAACAAAAGAGACTAAGGCCATAATCAATAAGTGTATTCTTGATGTTTTTATTCACAGGATTCAAAGTGCCTGGATGTACATCACTACTGGCATCAAATTCCATGGATAGGAAATTATAATCAAAATTTCAAAGAGAGGAGTTAAATATGGCCACTGAAGGGAAGATGGGAAGGGAGGAAGGCAAGAAAGCAGATGTGACTATAAAGAGATTTCTCTGCTGAAGGAAGGTTCTCAAAGATCTTGATCAAAATGTGTCAGTCACCACATATGAAGGAGAGGCATATACCAGAAGGATCTATGTATGCTCAGCTAAGTCCAGACAGCTGAGTCTCAAAGGGTGTGCCAAAGATAACAAGGAGATGGCAAGAAACCTGAAGGGATGGGCTGATTCATTAACTGCAGTAAAGGGTATAATGTTTAACTCCTGAGAGGGCAATGGAGTAAAAACAGAAATGTTCGTATTCATTGTGCTCAGTTCTTTCTTTCTCACCAAGAAAAATAAATTAATATTCAAAAGTGTGTAGGTTATGGTTTACAAACAAAAAGATGAAGAGAATCTATAGGTGTTTTCAAGACTCTAAGCACAGATATAATTCTTCCCCCAGTAACTTGCTGACGGGATTATCAAATCGAAGCAAATGATCAAGGGAAATTCAAAACAAGGAGGTAAAAATCAACTCAGACAATTTGTTTTCCCCAAATTTCCAAATTCATGTGCTTGAAAACATCCTGTCTTGTCAGAGGCACCAAATGCTCCAGAGTGAGCTAGCCAAATGGCAGAAAGTGTGGACATAACAAATTATTAGAAAAAAAATCAATTATCTTCTCCTGACCCATATCAAAAGGTCCATGCCTAAAGTCCTGCCAAGGATGAGGATCGAGAGGCTGCACAGAAAGGAGAAAGAAGACCCCAACTGGACACATTCTGGTGGTAGGAAGGCCCTTGGCTGTTCCTAAAAGTAGGGTTCTTCTTTCACGTGGGCCTTGATAGTCACATGATTAAAATGCTATCTGGTGAGAGACAAGACAATAGGTATACCTGTTCGTAGAACACTCTATGACACTGGGCATCTGGCTTTAGGCTACAGAAGAGTTTCCTAATTTGGCAGACATGCTTAGGTATGTTTTTATAGAATACCATGAAGTGATACTGAGGAGGAAAACTCTAAATGGAGACATCTGAGAAATGACCAGAACAAGAAAAATAGGGATGAACCAGACAGCAAGATCAGATCAGCAGGGCCTCAGCGGGTGTGCTGTCCAAGATTCTGCTTGATCTCTTCTACCTACATCTGTGACTGTCAAATCTGCATAGATAGATGCTAGGCAGGGATGCTAAAATCATATTTTCCTAATGTCCTCCTCAACCCTAGATTCATAAAATGAGTGTAGAGAGAAGAGCAGCAATACCTTTTAAACAACTGTAGAGAAGGCGACCTGGTGAGCCTTCCCTGTACAGGTGTTCAACAAACACACTTGCCCCTCTCAATACTTACCTCACCAGAGAGGGGTTTTCCTGACACTCACTATTCATCTGAGTGGCTCTATAAGCAGAGCCTGAGAACAGATTATGTTTCTAGCAAACTCCCTACTAGGTGATTCTGCTGCCATTCCCAGTTCCAAGTTACACTTAAACACAATGATGGCTTTGCTGTTTGTAGTCCTGCCTTTCAACATGTCTGAATTTCCAAGCACAAACCAAGCACTGAATGCCTTTGGGAACGCCACACTACACCCTGAACTAAATGCATAGCTACATCTAGTCCATAAATACAAACTTCATTAAATCAAGTGAAAGAAAAATGAACTCCTAGATTTCAGGCTGGGAATGAAGAATAAATGAAGAGCCCCACCTGACCCCTTGTCAACTAGATGCAGAAACATATCAATTGTCATAAAGCCACAACCTTTCCTTTCTTGTTCATCCCCAATATCATACAGAAATTTAAACACCACAATATGAATCATTTTACAAATGTATAAGGTCCCACAGTCTTACAAATTCAAACACTTCAATAGTTCAAGTTCATCCTCTTTAAAAAGTGCCAAGACTCTTTTAAAATGCAAAGTCTCTCAACTATGGGTTCTGTGAGGGTATGTATATGCTTGGCCCAGGGAGTGGTACTATTAGAAGCTGTGGGCCTGTTGGAGTAGGTATGTCACTGTGAGTGTGGGCTTTAAGACCCTCATCCTAGCTGCCTGGAAGTCAGTATCCTGCTAGCAGCCTTCAGATGAAGATGGAGAACTCTCAGCTCCTCCTGCACCATGCCTGCCTGGATGTTGCCATGCTCCTACCTTGATGATAATGGAATAAACCTTTGAACTTGTAAGTCAGCCCCAATTACATATTGTTCTTTATAAGACTTGCCTTGGTCATGGTGTTTGTTTACAGCAGTAAAACACTAATACAGGCTTCTAAAAAAAATTAAAAATAAGTACTTTCTTGTACCAATAGGGAAGAACACAGTCCCACTTAGATCAAAGCAAAGCCAACCTCCAAAACTGTAAAATAACTCAATGCCCAGAAAGTCTTCTGGCTTGGATCATTTCTCTGGCTCTGCCTCCTGCGCTTGGCCAGGCTCCACCCCACCACTGCTGCTCCTCCTGGTGCTTGTCCCAGGTACTGGCATCTCCAAAATGGCTGGGTTCTCTCTTGTGGCAGGGCTGCACTTTCACCAATAGCCTCTCCTGGCCTCTTTTTATAGTGTCAAGCCTTTAACCCTGGATCTTCAGCTGCAACCGAGGCTTCACCTACACCAGTGGCCTCTTCCAGCCTCTTCCAAGGGCAAAATTCAGCTGTTCTCCATGACCCCTTCAGGACTTCAAACCAGTACCACCTGGGTGGCTCTTACATTACTAAGTTAACCTGCCAGCAGGGAGCCTAACCTTGGCCATCCCGGGAATATAGCTTGTGTGTGATGACTCTAAGGACACACTTCCCAGAAGATTTCATCTCAACACTGCTGGTCTCTTCTTAACCACCACCAGTTTCTCAGTTCCAGCTAACCATCAACTGTCCCAGTAAAGCAAAGGTTTTATGTCAGGGGCTCAGGTCTCTTGTTAATCACAGCTCATTCTTCTACCTCAGCTAAACAGAACCACTGACTCTTAACACAAAGTAGCAAACAGCTCTGATAGTGCCATTAACAGACTCCCAAACTTCCATCTGATAGAATAGAGAGAGAGAGAGAGAGAGAGAGAGAGAGAGAGAGAGAGAGAGAGAGAGAGAGAGAAGGAAGGACAGGTCGGGAGATAGGGAATGGGAAAGAGGCAAAGTTAACAGTCATGTTTGTAATGCGGGAAACTAGTAGATTGAGGCAGGAGGACTGCTACAAAGTTGGGGCTACATTATAAGACCCATCTTGGGAAAAAAATGCATAGCTTCAATGACTTAAAATAGACATGGGCTTTTCTAGGGCTAGAGAGATTCTCCAGCTGCTCTTCCAAAGGACCTGTACTCTGTGCCTAGCCACCCAATGAGTTGTACAATAGTCCCATGTACAAGTCCATTTCCGGGGGATCTAGAATCACCTTCTGGCCTCTTGGGTATAGCAACCACTCAAGCACTTACATTCTTGAAGACAAAACATTCAGACACATAAAAAATAAAATATAAAATAAAATAATGAATTTTTTTTTGTAAAGAAAAGACATGCACATGTTTGGTTTGGGGCTTTTTTGTTCTGTTTTGTTGTTTTGTGTGTTGTTTGCTTGCTTTTATAAATTTAGTATTTTTTTTATATATTTTGAGCCACGGAATTTTTTAGACTGGAATGGATACAAAAGACTCTCCTGTGTGACTATATACTTACAAAACAATACACTGAAGTTGACTTACAGTACCAAGTTTGTAAGGGTTTTAGGTAGACAAAGCATGTAGGGTTGAATAACAGAGTTAGTGTTGGGTGATCTGGTAATAGTTGATAAACCAAAGCAAGACAATGAAAGATTCAGAAGGATGTTGTAAGCAGGAAATTACACTCTCTCTCGTAATCTCAGTACTTGCAAAGAAGAGGTGGGAGCATCTGGTGGTGGTGAGTCCAGCCTGGACTACACAGCCAGCACCAAGACAGCCCAGGGAACAGGACGCTGCCAGTTGTTGAGGATTCTTCTGGGTGTGGGCCTCAGAATAAGTTAACTAAGGCTAGAGGACTCGGGAACTTCAAAGATGGCTTAATGAATAAACTGCTTTACCAAAGTGCATGCAGCAGCATGCAGGTGGATGCTGGGTGGGTGTGGTAGCCCACCTGCAATCCCAGGGCTTAGATGGAGGAGGCAGGGGATGGCAGAGCAACTCAATAGCTAGATTAGACAACCTTGAAAGGTATACGTGTTCAGTCAAGGTTGCCTCCCTGAATAAGAAGCAGAAGGACAGAGGAAGACTCCTGATGTTACTTAGCATGAGGGCTCTACACATATGTGCATATGTACACACACACACACACACACACACACACACATGTGTGTGTGCACAAGCAAATACCACACACACACAGAGAAGCCATGCAAAGAAACTGAAAAATGTAGCTTAGTAACAAGGTATTCCTATAGCTTGTGTATGACCATGGATTTGACCCCAGAACTGCAAAAGTATAAATATAAAAAACATGACAGAAATCTTTTCTACTGAAAGGAAAATATACATAAAAATAGAATCGGCAAACGTTTACCATCCAAGAGTACCAAGGCATCAACCCATGCCCCAGGGTCATAATAAATCAGGCACATGTTCATCCTACCAAAGGGCATCCTGAAGCCATGAAGCCCAGAAGCCCAGCCATGGCCACCGCACACCTAATTCATCCCTCTTGGGTGCACTCCTGAGAGAAATCTGAGACACTACTGGAGAAAACCACAGTGCAATAATTGCTTTGCCATCAAAGACTTCATAAGGCAGAGTAACTGGGACCAGCAGGACCAGGCACACAGGAACTCCACCAGCCCAGTGACTCGGGTTCCTTCAGGTTTGTCTGGGCTGGTGTCCAGAGCAGACCTTGGGCACAAGCTCTGCAGCCAGTCCCAAAACACCCAGAGGAAGCTCCACTCCCAGGTGACCTAACAAGCCCAGGATCACAGGATCCCAGAATCACAGGATCCCAGACAC
>JADRCD010201486.1:0-27344 GCA_019843815.1 Montemys delectorum
GGTTGAAAGTCTATTTTATTTGATATTAGAATGGCTACTTCAGCTTGTTTCTTGGGACCATTTGCTTGGAAAATTGTATTCCAACCTTTTACTCTGAGGTACTGTCTGTCTTTGTCGCTGAAGTGAGTTTCCTGTATGCAGCAAAATGCTGAGTCCTGTTTATATACCTAGTCTATTAGTCTATGTCATTTTATCATGGAATTGAGTCCATTGATGTTAAGAGATATTAAAGAAAAATGATTGTTACTCCCTGCTACTTTTGTTGTTAGAGGTGGCATTATGTTTGTGTGCCTATCTTCTTTTGGATTTGTTGAAAGATTACTTTCTTGGTTTTTCTATGGTGTAGTTTCCTTCCTTGTATTGGTGTTTTCCATCTATTATCCTTTGTAGGGCTGGATTTGTGGAAAGATATTGTGTAAATTTGGTTTTGTCATGGGATATCTTGTTTTCTCCATCTATGGTAACTGAAAGTTTTGCTGGGTATACTAGTCTGGACTGGCATTTATGTTCTCTTAGGGTCTATATGACATCTGCCCAGAATCTTCTAGCTTTCATAGTCTCTAGTGAGAAGTCTGGTGTAATTCTGATAGGTCTGCCTTTATATGTTACTTGACCTTTTTCCCTTACTGCTTTCAATATTCTTTCTTTATTTAATGTATTTGGTGTTTTGATTAAGTGACAGGAAGTATTTCTTTTCTGGTTCAATCTATTTCGAGTTCTGTAGGTGTCTTGTATGTTCATGAGCATCTTTTTCTTTAGGTTAGGGAAGTTTTCTATAATTTTGTTGAAGATATTTACTGGCCCTTTAAGTTGGGAGTCTTCACTCTCTTCTATACCTATTATCCTTAGGTTTGGTCTTCTCATTGTGTCCTCGATTTCCTGGATGTTTTGAGTTAGGATCTTTTTGCATTTTGCATTTTCTTTGACTGTAGTGTCAATGTTTTCTATGGTGTCTTCTGCCCCTGAGATTCTCTCTTCTATCTCTTGTATTCTGTTGGTGATGTTTTGCATCTATGACTCCTGATCTCTTTCCTAGATTTTCTAGTTACAGGGTTGTCTCCCTTTGTGATTTCTTTATTGTTTCTATTTTCGTTGTTAGATTTTGGATGGTTTTGTTCATTTCCTTCGCCTGTTTGATTGTGTTTTCTGATAATTCTTTAAATGATTTTTCTGTTTCCTCTTGCAGGGCTTCTACCTGTTTACCTGTGTTCTCCTGTATTTCTTTAAGGGAGTTATTTATGTCCTTCTTAAAGTCCTCCATCATTGTCATGAGAAGTGATTTTAGATCTGAATCTTGCTTTTCTGGTGTGATGGTGTATCTAGGACTTGCTATGGTGGGAAAATTGGGTTCTGATGATGCCAAGTAACCTTGGTTTCTGTTACTTCTGTTTTTATGCTTGCCTCTTGCCATCTGGTTATCTCTAGTGCTACCTGCCCTGGCTATATCTGACTAGAGCCTCTCCTTCCTGTGATCCTTGTTGTGTCAGAACTCCTCAGAGTCCTGCTGTCTCTGTGATCCTGTGATTCTAGGATCCTGTGATCCTGAATTTCTGGGTGTGTCAGAGTTCCTGGATATCAAGATGCCTCTGAGACCCTAAATCCTGGTGTGGCCAAGCTCTTAGGATCCTGGGATCCTAAGATGCTAGTCCTTCTAGAGCACCTGGGAGTGGAGTCTCTTCTCGGGGCTATGGAACCGGCCACTGAGTTCATGCCCAAGATAGACCAGACTGGAAGGAACCTGAGCCACTGGTCAGGCAGGGTTCCTGTGTCCCTGGATCCTGCTGGTCCTAGTTACTCCTGGTGGTGTTGGAACAAATGTTGTGTTCTACTCACCACTGATCCTAAGATCCTTGTGTTGCTAGAGCACCTGAGAGTAGAGCCTCCTCCTGAGACTGTGGGACTGGCCGTGGAGTTCGTGCCCAAGGTAGACCCAATACTTTTTTTAAACACCCTGTAAAATGTTATACTTAGTGTGTGATTTGACCTCCAATATTTCTTGTGTTAGAAACTTGGTTCCCAGTGAGATGAATGACCAGTAAGAGGTCAGGCCTAGTGAGAGGCCTAAAGATTAGTAGGACTCAGCAGTGGCAGGGAAAAAGGGAGTTTTGTGTGGTCACTTGGTAGTTCTTGAGACAGAGTTGTAAAAAACCCAAGTCTGACCCCACCAAACCCCTCTGGCTTGCTGTGTGAGATGTGACATTCACCAAGTTTTACATTCTGTCCATTGCTGTTCACCATTATGTGACAGTCAAGAGACTTCAATACCAGCATTAGGCCCTTGCAGCTCCAAAACTAAGAGCTACAAAAATGTATTTTCTTCATATATAGGCTGTCTGAAGTATTTTGTTACAATAATGAAAACCTAATAGCACAAATCAAATTTAATAAGCTCAGATATTGCCAAGGAAAAAATAATAACCAATAATAATCTACCATAGCAACATTGACTACTTACTGTACTACTTAAATATAAATGGAGACAAAATTCCTTTCCACAATGCAAAAACAAATGCAAAACTATCAAATGGGTATACCTAAAATATGTAATATCTTTATAAAAATCTCTTTTTTGAAAATACACAATACCTAAGTATATTAAAACTTAATGTCATATTGATGGATGAAAATATAGTATTATCAGACTTCTTTCTCTGTTGGGTATGTGTACACTTGCTCATAGTTTCATTCTTTGGTAGGCTGACTGAGAAGGATTGCAAGTTTGAGGGCAGCCTGGACTACATGGCAAATTTGAGATAATCCTAGGCAACACAGTAAAACCTGTCTCAAAGACAAAATTTCTTGACCAATTTTAATATGTTCTAATGAAAGTGGAATCATAATCTATTTATGGTGTTATTTCACACAAACATGAATTATACATGTAAATGTGGATCAGGAAATGAAGCAAAAAATTGCAGGAAAATATATAACACTATTTTACAAAAATCTGTTTGTGTGTATGCTAATATAAATGTATCTGTGCACTGGCACATGAAGAATAACTTGATTTATATCCAATGAGATAGGTTTGTATGTTGACTGGAGGAATCATTCATTTGTCTTTATGTTTGACAATTGTCTAGTGTTTGACAATGGAGTTCAGGCCAACAGTGACTTATCAGAGTCATAAAAGTATTTCAAATCTTGTATAAGTTTTTAATTTAAAGCTAGTATACTTTAAACCTGTACCTGTAAGCGGAATATACATCCTGCCCACTGGGCTCTACCAAGTGAGAAAATAAGGAATCATGGAACAACTGCAGTCATCAGCGTTGTTCAATCCTCTTCAAAACCAGCACGGCAGGCTTCAAAGGGCTGCATTACGTTTCTTTTTATGTAGTAGGTGTTGTGGTTTGAGAAGAAATGTCCCCAGAAGACTCGGTTCCCGCCCTGTAGTACTGTTGGGAGGCAAGGGGTAGTAGAACCTTTAAGTGACAGAGCTCAACTGGAAGAAGCAGGATTCCTGTGAGCGTGCTCTGAAGGAGCTACTAGACTGTAGCCATTCCTTCTCTGTTAGCCTCACCAATGCACTGCTTCCCTTGCTCTATGCTCACACTGTCAGGTAGTACCTGCAAGCTCAAAGGCATTGGAGACAAGTGATCATAGACAGAAAAAGTGAGCCCAAACCATCCCCATCTCCTTAGGACCTATCTTGGTGACGGACCCTTGACACAGCAGGTGAAAGGTGGTAGCTGAAACCCAAATTTTTTTATACCCATGTGTGAAGATATATAGCAAACAACACAGGCTCACCTTTCTCAGAGCAAGCTGTCTTAGTAATAAATAAATGAACCTAACTCACACTCTCTTTATTTTTATGTAGGCAAACATTACAATCATCATCAATATGAAGTAATTCTCTGAAAAAGCATACTAAATAATATTGAAACTATTTAAGAAGAAACTTTAGTACTGGAGAGATAGCTTCGTGATTGGTTTAGACCCCTTACTATCCTTCCATAGGAACCAGATTTTACAGTACATACTTGGCAGCTTGTGTTATCTCTAACTCTAGTTCTAGGGAATCCAACGCTGCTTTTTGGCCTCCGTAGGCACCAGGCGTACATGGGATGCACAGATATACATGCAGACAAAATACTCATATGCATAAAATAAAATTAAAATAAGAAACAATTTAAAGGAGAAACCTTAACGGGTGAGAAGATTTGTGTCGAGGAGCCTTTGTGTCTTATTCATTTTGGTGGTGCGGGGATTGAACATACTAGGAGAGTATACTACCCTGAGCTGGACTCTTGAATCCATGGTTTTGCAATCACTGGAGAACAAATCTTCACAATCCCTGGGGACTTCTAAGGAAGCTGTGCCCTCAGCTTGCTGCCAAAGATTTGTCTGAGAGGCCCCTCGCTGCAAGCGAATCCAGACCTGTTCTCTTTTGGATCCTACAATGAGCTGGGAGAGTGTCTTATCTGATGTTATCACACACTAAGTTTTTCCAGAGACCAAAGTGTTCTACTTTAGTACTGCTGCTTCCACGCACTATGACTGCCCTTAAGAACTTATTGCTGCCCCTGTGTTTGTGTGTGACTTGTGGTTAAAGATGAAGTGAAAGAAACAGCTGTTTTCTCAAGCCTTCAAGGCTACAACCAAAACCAATATTTTTGAAGCCCTTTAAAAATTCTTCTGAACAAATGAGGAGGGAAATCAATAGGAGTGTGCATTTTTTTTATTTATTTGTTTATTTGTTTTTTTGGCTTTTTGAGACAGGGCTTCTTTGTGTAGCCTTGACTGTCCTGGAACTCACTCTGTAGTCCAGGCTGGCCTATGAACTCAGAAACCTGCCTGCCTCTGCCTCCCAAGTGCTGGGATTAAAGGCGTGCGCCACCACTGCCCGGTGGCACGAATGCACGTTTAATTGTGTTCCAGCAACATGGAATTCACAGCAAGGAATTTTGCAGGACAAACAAGGTCAGTTATTTTCGGCTAAGCATCCACAACTTTGTCCACCTATCTGTAAGAACTACTCACAGCCTCCTGAAGGTGTTCCGTGGGAAGTCCTTAAAGCCTTGCCTTCCCCTGAGTGCTCCCGTAAAACATATTTGGGGGTTTCTACCTCATCTTAGGCCCTTTAATTCCCAAATAAAAGACATAATACCTTTATATTTATAAGTCATAAAGCACTAAAGCTGAGCAGATATTAACCCTCCATGCAACTTTGTCTACTTCCCTGTCAATAACGTCAAGATAGTGCTTGTCATGTGCCACCTGGGCTGCTGCTGCCCCAACAGACTCATGGTCATGTGTTCATGATCTACCTACCCCATTGTGGCTTCCTTCTCTCTCCCCTCTATCTCTCACTTACCTTGTGGTCCCTGGCTGAGACCCAAGCTTGGGAACCTTTACTCTGCTGACTCTCTTCTGCTCAGCCCAGGCTGTAGGCAGCTTTATTAACCAATCAGAGAGCAACATTTATACAACCAAAGCAGGTATGCATGAGGACCTGCTTGTCTGGGAGAATTGTCTTGTCCTGGGATTCAGTATTTTAGCACTTGAATACACAGTATCAAACCAACCCACTATAGATGCGAATGCTAACAACAGAATTCTATTCTATCCGAATAGTAAAATCTGTTCATGATCACATCAAAAGAAGAGATGTTTGGGTCTCAGTGGCAGGGCACTTACCTAGCACACATGAGGCCCTTGGTTCAATCCTAGTACCAGGAAAAAAAAAAAACTAACAAAGCCAAACAAATAAAAGGAAGAATATTTGACTAAAGAATCTGGAAACTATGGTTTCAGAATACCAAGGAAATCAGAAATTATCTCAGATTTTCAAAATGAATGCTTTCCATCAGTATCTGTTATGCTTGGCTGATAATAGTTGGAATTCTGAAAGATGAACAGTAATGTCAGTGTGTACTATGTATATTTCAGGTGGTTGTAACTAAAATCTAGCTACAAGGAAGACACACTAGTACTGAAATGGATCCTTCTCTTTCTGACTTAATTTCTGAGGCTGTCTTCAGGAGGAAAATGGAAAAATAGCATGTAGTCTGCTTACAGAACAGATTTCAGCAGTACTTCCCAAACACTGTTGCAGAAAATTCTGTTAGTGAGTTTGAAAGAGATTTTTGCTCATATTTTATACTTGTGGAACAGTTGCCAAGAAGAGATTTGGGGAAATCAGATTTGATTAAGTTGCAACTTCCACAAAACAACTCTTAAATGTTTTGGGTAAAAGTAGTTCTTGTTTCATCACAGGTAAATGAGCAAGCCTTGTACAACCGTTCCTGATTTTTTCTGGCTCCATTTGTAGACTCTTCCTCTTATCTTTGTACTTCTGGCTGACAGTAAAGGTACACTATGGGGCGGATACTCTAGAAAAGCAAGCAAACCTCTATCTGCATTATTGCTCTACAATTTCTTCTTGCCTCTGACTCCCAAAGAAAGTTGCATGATAGGCTGAGCATGTGGATAATATCATACAAAATGTTCAGATGATGAACAACACTCAGGATGGTTTAAAAGAGAAAAAAAAAGACTTATTTTGGCTCATGGTTTTGAAGGCTTCAGTTCACGGCCACTTGGTTCATTGATGCTGGGCCACAGTGAGGCAGAACATTGTGTTGGGGTGTGTATGGTGGTACAAAGTATCACACCTCATGGGGGACAGGAAGCAGAAAGACAGACAGGAAGGAATCAGAGAAAGATACGTGCTCCCAGGGACCAACTTCCTCAAAGTTCCCAAAAGTCCACTCAGCTTGGACTCATCAATGGAATGAAATCAGTGGCCTTATTGTATGGTCATTTCTCAGTGATTGAATCTAGCAGCTGGGGACGAAACCTTTAATGTATGGGCCTTGTGGAACAGAGGCATTTCATATATAACCATAACACATATCTCAGGATAATAGTCAACTCTTCTAAAATACCGTTGTTTGTATTAACTTTAGCTGTGATATTTAAGTAGAAGCAAAGCAATCTAGGTTTTAAAGAATGGAGGTCCTTAGAATGCTTCTTCGCCTTACTTTTAATTACTTTTTAGGAAGCATATTCTCCTGTGCCAGCGCTGATCTGATTGCCACTCATGAATAAGCAATGTTCCCATGTCTCTCAGATACCACTTTCTTCTCAATATTTTTCTCAACTTATTAGCTGAGCTAATTTCCCTGTCTTGCCTATCTCAAACCAAGCAAGCTATTTCTTCCAGAAACCTACTTGTAATGGAATAGCCTCTCTAGGAACTCATGGCTCCTCACTAGACCTTTAACCCAGCATTTCTCACAAACCTTGCTGGTCGTGACTGTTTTACAAGGAACCCACTCACAGAGCATCCTGGCTTTCTCTGAGTATTCGTCAGGCATCTGACTTTTATGTATGGATATATGTAGCTATGCATGCCACAGGAAAGTCAATTTTGCCTTGGTAGTAGTGGCTGTTCCGCCAAGAAGAGCAATATTAGGCTGAAGAGGCAGCTCTCTGTGGAGGAGTGGACTGAAGGAAGTAAGGAGGAGGAGAGTTCCAGACAAGGGAAGAGATGCCTAGGAAGGAAGGGCATCAAGAAACAGAAAAAGTAGTGGGCGGTGGTGGCACACGCCTTTAATCTCAGCACTTGGGAGGCAGAGGCAGGCGGATTTCTGAGTTTGAGGCCAGCCAGGTCTACAGAGTGAGTTCCAGGATAGGCAGGCAGGGCTACACAGAGAAACCCTGTCTCCAAAAAACCAAAAAAAAAAAAACAAAAAAAAAAAAAAAAAAGAAAGAAAGGAAGGAAGGAAGGAAGGAAGAAAGGAAGGAAGAAAGGAAGAAAGGAAGAAAGGAAGGAAGAAAGAGAAAAGTAAAGAGGTCTGGGGTTGATGGCAACAGAGCCTCAGGGGCCGCACCGCAACAAGCTAAAATGTTCACAGTTCCCGTCAGCATCCTGACTGGGGTTCAATAGACCTCACTGTAGTTTTAGTTTGCATTTGTCTAATGGTCAATGCTATTGAGATTTTTTTCATGTATTTTCAGGTCTTTATATTTCTTCTTTTAACAAGTCCTTTAGAAATTTTCTGATTGGGTTGCTTGTTCTTTTGTTTTTTAATTTTAAGGTGTTTTTATGTTCTTTTTATAGTCTGTTGAAGTGTCACATTGAATACTGTGTATTCTGGATATTAACTCTGTCAAATGAATAGTTGACAAATCTCTTATTTCATTCTGCAGATTTGATTACACTATACAATCAAAGAAAATGAAATCAGAAAACCAAAGAGACAGCGGAAATCCTTGTTTATTATCGTACTATTCACAGCAACCGAGATATGGAATTGCCTTAGGTGATCTTAAGAGATGAATGCATAAAAAATGTTGCCTTTAAACACAATAGAGCACTATTTGGCGTAAATCTGAAGTCCCTAGAGCCAGAGAGGTAGCTCAGCGGTTAAGAGCATTTTCTACTCTTCCAGGGGACCTGAGTTCAGTTCCCAGCACCTACATAGCAGCTCACAACCATCTGTAACTCAAGCTTCTTCCTCCACAGGAACCCATTGCAGTTATATGCGCACGTGCACACGCACACACACACACAAAGTCTTTTTTAAAAGATGGGCTGCAAAAAAAAGAAAAGAAAGAAGAGAGGAAGGAAGGAAGGAACGGAGAAAGAAAGGAAGAAAGAAAGAAAGAAAGAAAGAAAGAAAGAAAGAAAGAAAGAAAGAGGATTCCTGTTATTTTCAGCAAAATGGATGGAACTGGAGGACATCGTTTTTAGTAGACTAAGCCAGACCAAAGACCCAAACCAAAATTACAGCATTCTCTTTCACGTGTTTTCACATGTTAAAACAAACTACGTAAACAAATGACCTAAAGGGTGATTAGAAATTAAGAAACAGATGTAGTATGAGGATAGAGGAAATCAAAGTGGATAGATTTGATATGTGCATCATGTATGCACATGTGGAAATATAATCTTGAATCCTACTAATATATCCAGTTAGTATGCAATAAAATAAATAAAGCACAATAATTTAGAGGTTTGATGCTGAAATATTTCAGTTTTAGATATTGGCAAGTAATTTAAAGTCTTAACAGAGATTAGATACATACACCATACTTTTTTAACCTATCTAAACTTTCGGAGTCAAGATCTCTGACAAACAAGCTATGATTATAGGTTGTGGGGAGATTGTATGGTAATATCTGTTGTGCCAATCCTGAATATTCTTCCTCAGAACATCAGTGCTGCCATATTTGATTTTGAGGAACCCTGAAGAGTCTCACACTCCCAAGTGAAACAAAAAGATTTAGAAAAACTACCCCAAAACATCGGCTTTTGCTTATGTTATTTTAGAAATTTCTCAATCTGTGTCTGCATCAAATCCTTCGTGCTTCAGTTTCTAGAACTACCCTGGATAGTTACCTTTAAAAAAAAAGCACCAAAGATGAATATAAAGGAGGAATAAGCAAAGACACAATAAGGACCTTCCAAGTGCTTAGTGGATGAGAAAGAGAAGAAGGAAGCAAGATAAAGAGAGTGAGGAACCTTGCCACTAAGCAGGGGATTGTGGCCAAGAGGTCATTTGTCTTTGTTATTCTTAGTCTGCTTATACAGGGCATTTGTTTTTATTAATAAGAGGACATGAAAAGTAAGTTTAATGCCTGTTACATGTGTGTGTTTTGAAGAGTTAACATTCCCTGACAAATAATCCAGATTGGAGAAAGAGATCCACATCTGCTTTACGTTAGCAGTCCCGACTCTGTCCAGTTTTCAAACTTGGAATTGTCTTGCATGAAACTAAAAAGCCCTCACACAAATTGAGATCAATCTTGTGGTGTTGAAACTTCTGGAAACCTGGCATTTAATGTCCTTCTCAGATTGGAAACCCATTGGAAATGAGAGAGATGTGTGACTGGGAGACAAACACAAGACCATACTGGACTGGTGTAGGAATTCATGGTACACGAATAACAGCAGCAATGGCAGTGCTCGTGAGCTCATATTAATGATGGCTTCTGAGTCTGTTTGCTTTGCTGTATGTTCTTTTCATTGCTGGAAGCTGCACAATTGGACTAACCCCTAAAGAAAGCCTAGGAGTGCATATCAACAGACTTGAACTGTCTGGCGCAGTACTTTCTGGAATCTAATTGGAAAATTATAAAATGAGAGGAAAGCCAAGGCTTTAGTTAGGTATACTCTCTTAGGCTTGGCTTCTGGGAAGCAGTCAGAGTTAGGGGGTGTTTTATTGTGATGTAGGGGGCTGGTGCTTATAGGGAAAATTCCCTCAAGGAATTGGGGATGCAGCATGAAAAAAGCTGGGTATGTTTTCAGCTTCAACGGTGAAATAGTCTAGTCTAGTGTCACCACAGTGAGCTCTGCTGCAGCCTTGTCCTAGCTTGAATCAAGAGACTTCTTGTCTGGTGTTGTTCACTGGCTGAAGTTCACCACTGGATCGAGGGCACACGTTCATCAGCTTTTCCAAGCAAGACAGAAAAGGGTTCATTCCACATCACTTGAGAGATGGAGGCTCTGGCCCAGGAAGGAGACCTGGGTGTTGGCCTTCTATCCAGGAGTTTAACTAAAACTCATACAGAATCCAATTCAACTTATGCCTAAGTGACACATCTACTTCGGGCAGGTCTCTGCCCCTGCAGGGCTACATGTGTCACTTTTCTTCCTGAGATGGTACTGTTTTCCCACTGAGCTCCGCTCTTACCTCAGTGTGGCCAGTGTTGAAGAGCTGAGGAGATTGTCAAACACAAAACAGGAGCTGCTGCCTGGGCGGAACTCAGAATCAGACATTACTAGTTCAGAAGTTGATTAACTCTGCCCTGGTGTGTCGCAGCTACAGAATGGATAAGTCCGAAACAGTCCTTTCTCCTTCAGGCACATTTGTCCCGTTCTGGTTGAGGATTGAGAGCCATGACTTAATTTAAACAGTGTGTGCCTCTGTTCAGGTCTTTGACTGACCCAGGTGCTGTCGAGTCAGGTTGCTCTCTTGCATTTGATCTTAGCTTTCCTTTCCATTTTTAATTGTTTGATCTTCTCCCGGGACTGTTAAAAGAGAAATTGGGAGGAATCTCAAAGCTGTCAAAAATTGCCAGTCTTCTGCCATGTTCATTCAGTAGAACTTTAAAATAGAAATCAAAGAAAGTGCTTACACATTTGAGGACTTTGAGGAGTCTTTTAGACTTGCACTGTCAGTAAAAAAGGCTTCTGGTGTAAATTAGACACTCCTATTTCCAAATGCAGTTCAGAAATAAATGATAAAAATTCAACTGTAAAAATAAACAACCAAATACAAATTACTGAGGCCTTTATAACAGAATCTTCAAATGTATCCCAGAGGCAAAGGATGTAATAAAGATTTTGGAGCCTAGACAAAAAAAATAAAGGATGTAGAATTTGGGAGGGGCCCACCAGGCCAAGTCCCTATTTTCAGTTTGAGCTGTTTTGCCATTTAACATTCACAATTCAGGACAAAGTTCTTAGTCCCTCTGAGCCCCAGATCCTTATTATAAAGTGGGGATGTTCCTTTCTCTGTAAGAGAACATGATGTCGAGAGAGCACAATGACTTTCCACTCACTGAGTCACACGCTTGGCCTTCAGTGTTGTGTCACCTCCACTACAAGCCAGCAGTGTGACCTTCAGCTGATTAGCTTCCTGGTACCTCAGTTTCCTTTGCTGAAAACTGAATGTAGGATGGGAGAGATGGCTTAATGGGTGAAATACTTGCCAAGCAAGTATAAAGACCGGAGTTCTGATCCCTAGGACACATGTAAGTGCAGATCAGCTGTGGGGCCTGCCAGTGATCCCAGTGCTGGAGAGGCAGAGCCAGACTGTCCCTGGAAGAGCAAGCTGGATACCTAGACTAGCCAGAGAGGCAAGTTTTGGGTTCCATTGAGAGACCCTGCCTCAGTTAACAGAATGGAGAGGGATCGGGGAAGACACCCAAGGTCTGCCACTGGCCTACATGTGCACACACACGCACCTACACACCGGTGGACACACATCGCATAGGCATACCACAAACATAGTCATGCACTAAGAAAAGTTGTAAAAATATGGAGCTGGCAAGATGGCTCAGTGTGTTAAGTGCTTGTGGTACAAGTCCAGTGCTTTCCCTGGTAAAACAGAACAACCCAACGTATTATCCTCTAACCTCTACATGTGTGGCTACATACACAGTGATAGTTAATAATAGTATTTTTAAAACATGAACACAATAAGGCTACTTATCTTCTAGGTGAAGATTTGGGAGATAAAGAGTAAATACTGCTGAAACACTTGGAAAATTATTTGGCACATAGTATTTTTATATTAGCTAATCAGTTTTTACTCTTATTTGCAATATATATCATAAGATATATTTATATTTATCCACAATATGTGTGTATATAGAGAATATGGTGAGTATATAATGGTGGATGTAACAAGGATTTGTTCTATCTGTATTTTATAATATTCTAATATTCTAAAGTTTCAAAATAATATCTGTATTTGATAATAATATTCTACACAGATGCCAACTGGGGTGTTTTCTGTTGTTGATGTTGCTTTATTTTGTTTCTTATACGTCATCATTTGGGCAAAATATACCCTAAGGTAAGGTCGGCTTTATGTGTGACTTCTCAGAACAAGTGGACATCTAATTAAGTTTTCAAAAGTCATGGTATGATAGTCTCTCATCACTCCTTTCTCAAGGAATATAACTTATCCTTTGTTTTATTGGCATGATGTGACATGCTGATAACAGTGAAAATGAAGCAGTCACGGGGCACAGAGAGAGACACACGGGCTGAACAGATAGGCCATAAGAATAAAATGGCAGAGTATCAACATGGCTATCATTTGCTTCTTAGATGTCTGTTGAAAGCCTGTATATTTAACATAAGGGAGAGGGAGGGAGTTAACCTTTAGAGGTAGACTCTAAAGAAGCTAGGTTATTGGATGGAATCCTGGAGTGGCTTATAAGAACCTGCTTGTTTCTTCTCTTTCTGGCCACAGGGTCTACCACACACCCTACTGCCATGATAATCTCTCTGCCTTGCCACAGGCCTGGTGGAGTAGGTTGATTACTTAATGGACTGAAATGTCCAAGCCTGGGAACCAAAACAGCCTGATGTCTTCATAAGCTGAGAGTCTCAGTCATAAGTTACAGTGATGAAAAGTCCAGTTACAAAAATGTATAGCTGAGAAACTGAAGTCTATAAGGGTTCATCGATTTTTCTTATAAAAGACATAACCCTGGTTCAGTGCTGCCCATGGTACAAGGTTATTAGAGCCCTCATCTCCAGACAAATGAGTGCCTAGGCTTTCTTTGCAGTATTAAGACTAAACAATAACAGAGACAATATAGGTACAGTATGGTATGTCTTCAAATTGTAATAACGATCATGCAAATTTCTGCTTAAAGACTTCTTTAAAAAGAAAGCCAAGCATTTCAATGTTACATATATACACTCAGACACTCTGTGAGTGAACTTAAGCAAAAATAGGGTTGGAACAGGCCATTCAAAACGATAAAGCTTATGCAGCCAGAGCAGTGTAAAAACAAACTTGGTTCCTGGAACAATAACCCCAAGAGCCTCATTTAGCTGTTGTGTTCTAGCCAGCAGAGCTGGCAGGGAGGACTGGGGCAGTGATGAAGGTAGGGGACAGTGGTGTGAACAATAGCTCTGACCACCAAGTAAAAGCCACCAAGGCTAGTCCCTGCTTCCCTAAGATGCTTACCCTGCAGACAGAAAAGTTTTTCTTTTGTAAAAATGCCATTCATAGTAGCAAATGAGGTCTTGAGATTGTCTTCCCTAGTTACTGATGGTCATATTCTGATCCTGCTATGACAAGGCCTTCAACCTAGAGAAAAGTCACCCTTCTGATATTACTAATCATATTCTCATCAATTAAGTATATATGACTTGATTTACATTTTAGTTTATCTGGAGGGATCAAAGTGTGTTGAAATTCTTTGTTTTTGACTGCCTGAAGTCGAGTTAAGATTTGAATTAAACCGTTAAAAATCTTTAGGGAACTAAGAAGTTGAATGAGGGGGTTGGGGGAGTACCGTCATAGAAGCAGGGGGAGGAGGATGGGATGCAGGTTTGCAGAGGGGAAATCAGGATGGGGGATAACATTTGAAATGTAAATAAATAAAATAACCAATTAAAAACAAGTGAAGGAGGAGATCAGGAGAAAGCTTGGTCCTGAGTTTGTGACTCTATTTTGAAGACAGTGGAGCCATTAGAAAGTTGACCCAGGCTGTAGAAGTAAGTCACTAACCTTTGTACACTAAGCCTGGCCACAGTTCTGGTTTGGTTTTCTTTGTGGAACACTGCCACACAAAGTGTCTATCTGTATTCTCCCTTCACTATGAATGTCACCACAGACAACTGTTATGTGCCCATGCCTTCCTCGCCACGAGAACCTGAAAGCCCTCAGAACCAAATGTATTCTTCCCCCAGTAAGTTGCTTTTGTTAGACATTTTGTCTCAGAGATGAAAAGTAAAGACCACAGTCACCCAGCTTCAGCACCTGGCAGGAGCCCAACACTTAGCAGGTGTTGATGTCGATCTCCACTGTGCCTCTTTCCTTGCTTTGAGCTTCCCCACAGCCCCCACAGCCTCGCCTCACCCAGATGTTTCCCATTCATAGCTTCTCCGTTGGCCTTTTCTGATCTGGGATCCTCCCTCACTGCTCTTACAATCCAGGACATCCTTCTCCCTTGTAGAGATATTGGCTTGGTCCTCATTGGTCTCCCATCTCCCATCTTTCTACCCATGTTTCATCCTGAAGGGGAATCCTAGTCAAGATGCTGCCTCCTCTTGCACCACAGAGATTATAAGAACACGTTTATCTTATGACAGCTTTTATCATTTATGTAATTGTCATTTTTCAACTCCAAATAAAAAGTAAGCTCATTGAGAAAGTCCATTTTCTGTTGCTAATAACAAAATGATGCAGATAAGTTAGAAAGAAGAGAGGCTTGTTTTGACTCAGGGTTCTTGTCCAAGGTCAAGAACCTCAGAGACAGCCTTCTTGTTTGCAGTCCTGAGGTGATGGTGGAATTGGGTGGGGTGTATAGCCAACTTGCCAAGCTGGCTTTTCAGAAAACTCGCCCTAAGATAACTCACTAACTGAATAGATCAATCCATTCATGAGGGCCTAGCTCTATCTCCATCCTGCTTGCTAGGGCTCCATAGTAGGGGTTAAGTTTCATCCTCAGACAGGCCATATTCACACCCTGGAAGAGGCTATTAATGTGGTATTTTAGAGATGTTTGTGACCCTCCAAATAATGACAAAATCTTAAAAATACTGGAATGGTGCTTAAATATGAATGTGTTAGCAATTATGGGAATTAAATTGTTACCTTGTTTTTCCGTAGACAGAGGCTTCTTAGAAGTGGGATTTAGTAGGTTTTGATGTTTTCCTTTCTTAAAGCATTAATTTATCAAGTATAAACACATTCATTTAGGCAAGTATTACAAAAGTTTCCTAACTTTTTCCAACAATGTGCAAAAAGAAAGAATTCCTATTGTGCTAGAGTTTGTTTCTCTTTCAACCTCTTCTGAACTTCTACCTCTGAACTCTCCCTACCCTCCACACATGCACACAGATTCACAAACCCTCCCACCCTCCACAGAGACGCATTGTATAACAGAAGGTTCAACAGTCAAAATTATATGATTTATGGCTGAAAATCTATTTTTTGCAATTTTCTGCTTTAAAGGCTAGCTCCAAAAACTCCACTCCTCCTCCAAAGCACTGACTGTGGTAATACAGTAAGTCTCCATTCTCATCCTGGGAACCTCATTTTTATTTGATTTTGTTGGCGCCGCTCTATTGGAACGTGTATCGCTCCAGCCCCTGTGGAGCACTGAGCAGGTGTGAGGGAAGCAAAGCATCTTTTGTTAATAGACATTCACCCTGGGAGCTCATGAAAACACTGTCATTCCAATTGCTTTTATGAAAATTCTGTAAATTCCCATGTTGTGAATTTCTAGCCTAACCCAGGAGACCAACCGTCCGTAGCTCAGGCCAAAGATGTGATTGTTGTTGCTATGACTGAAATAAACATTCAGATTGCTTTCTCACAAAAATAAATTCAGATATTTAATTTGAATATCTAAACCATAGAAGAATCATATTAACATTGGGTTTGGCTCTTCTAGCTGAAATGGAGCTAACTTTCAGTGAGATCAGCCCACAGGAAGACAATATGGCTTTCTCGGACAACTTCTCAACGCATGAAAGGCAACTTAACCCTCCTTTACCTGGTTCCAAAGTGGAGCATTGTCCACATCCAGCCCAAGTCACATGCTCACATTTCAAAACCAAGAGAATGTGGACAGTCCCCTCAAGGTGGTAGCGGAAGAGTGTGATATATTAATCATCTATGCCTTCTTAGCCCCTGGGATCAGCTGCCACAGAGGATCTGGGGGAGGCCCTGGGTTAGGGCCAGACATATATGGTGTTGCACTCTGTCAAGTTGGAAGGAAAGACGTAGCTTGGTATATTACAGAACTGTATGTGTCATTAGAAAAAGATGCCAGAATGCTTTATTTAAAACTTTGTTTTCTCAGGTTGTGTTGCCCAAGTGTATCTTGGCAGAGACAACCTCAGATTCAAAAATTCCAAGACATACAGCGAGTTTCACATAGCCGAGGCTATTACATTTGGTTGTCCGCCACTAACACCTTTCTCCTTTCTTGCTCACCGAGGAGTGAATTGATGCCTAAGTTTCCACTAAAAATGTCACTCTCTTCTTGCAAACCACACGGTCTGTTCCTGACAGGCTCACCTGCCTGCTCCAAAATGAAAAACACAGAGTTGAGAGTTTAGTAGGACCACTGGGGTTTCTTAGATAAGGCCATTAGAGTAGAACCACTTTCCATTCCACAACTTTCAGAGGAACGATCTAGCAGGCTGCTCTAGTAAACTTGCCAAATTGCTCATACTTGGCTCAAAAATCATGGGCTCTTCAGAGGCGTATCTTTCCTCTACAAAATAATCGAGGCTGTATCTGTAAGCACTGAGTAAACTCACTTTCTGTCCTTGGAAGATTTCAGGATGAAGAGGAACTCTTGTAAGGGACGAGTGACAGCTGACAGCCAGCCACCTTCATGAGCACTCAGCCATGCTGAAGCGAAGGTAACCCCAAGAAGATGCAGCCTTTGCAAATAGCTCTTGTAGTTTCCTGTGCTGCATGGCAGCTGGGCAGAGAGCTAACCAGACCTTCGTTATTCTTCCCCATGGACTCTCATAGGGGAACTTCTGTTCTCTTTTAAGTGTAAAAGTTTGGTTGTCTGTTGGATTTTCCATACTCTTGAACCTGTCTGAGAATACAGTCCAAAGGGAGGAGACCAAGTCTGGTTCTCCCGTGAAGATTCCAGCCCTTGCCAATCACCTGAGCTAGTGGACATGGACCAGATTGGCCTGAATACCACTGCCTGTCCCCAGTAATATTACCTTGTTTGTACAGTTACATTATCTCAGCCTTTCATTGTTTCTACAAACAATATTGGGATTTAATTTGGGTCCCTTAGGCATATGGGTAAGAACTTAGCTATAAACTACTGAGAGTAAGAAAGGTGGTGTCTGGCAACCGGTGACCCTGGGAAATCATTAGAGCAAGAGAGGCTGTGTGGGTCTCACAGCTGCTTAAAACCTTCCCACCTAAGTGGGCCAGGTGTGGGTGGGGTACACCTGAAATTCAAGCAGGACTGTAAGTTCAAAGCCACCTAAGTTGCACAGTGAGACCCCAGTGTACCTCAAAACACAAAGCAAGACCAGGTGAGAAGGCTGGAGGTTAAGGGTACATCCTGCTCTTGCAGAGGACCCAGGTTCGGTTCCCAGCACTCGTGTCCAGCACCTCATGACTGTTTTTAACTACAGCTCCAGGGTATCTAATGCCTCTGGTCTCCGAAGGGACCTGCATTCAAACATGTCCCTTACTTAAGTGAGCACACACACTTAATATAATGAAAATGAATCTTAAAACAACAACAACAACAACAACAACAACAACAGAGAACAAGACCAAAAGATCCTGCTCCTTCGACTTACCCTAAGTGACTATTGTTGATACCAATAAAATAGTGTGGTTCCTACCAGGTGATGCATAATGATAGGGGACCGGGGGGGGGGGGGCTGAGAGCTGTTACCGCTTCCAGTGGTGCCTTGCAAGTGTTTTGCCTAAGTCAATGGCTCACCCTTTTCTTCGCAGGCAGCTGATGAACCGAAAGAGCAGCATGTCTGAGCCAGGAGATAATCACAGTGCAGATGCCCTGCATAGCTCCCGTGACTGCAAGGAAACCATCTTTATTTTCAGAGCAAAGCAGCGGCCATCACTGGCTGCCTGTGCCTAGCACGGAGTCTCTTTGAACATCGATGCTGCTAGTTATGGCTGATCCATTTGTATCTCCCGCTCCAGGCAGGTCACTGGAAGAGGGGAGCAAGGACCTGGTGAATTCCATGATGAGTGTTCTGGAACTCTGGAAGGGAACCAGGAAGCCAGGGCTTTAAAAAGGACACCCACACGGAACAGGGAAGCTAACGCCCGAGCTGGCTCCACCTGCCACCAAGGGAAGGAAGGCACTAGCCATGATGCCTTTTTTCTCCAGCAGCTCAGCTGCAGGAAACAGCCTTGCTGGCCCCCATCCTAGACCTGGGAGGGCTGGTATTCTTTAGCTGTGCCTTTACAACACCTTCTTGGTGCCTGCCTCTCTGTCCATGGCTACAGACATGTCAGTGCCTTGGTTTGTATGAAATATGTGAATGTGATGGCTTAGAGGAGTTGACATTTATGTCCCAGTTATTACGTAGTTAGGTGTGTTAGGCACCTTTTATTTGTATTAATGTTTATTCTGTTATAAATACCACTGCTTCTCCAGACTCTATAATTGTTGACTATATGGGATCATTGTTTTCATTTATCACCTGAGCACCCAAATTCTTAGACAATAAATGATAAAATCTATACCTGTGATGGGTTCCCAAAATTAACATGGAGAAGAAAAGAGATACTCTGTGGTGGTTGTCAACGTACAGATTCCTGAGCTACACTTCCAGAAACCTTGAGTTCGTGGGTCTGAGAGGAACTGAGGACTCTAACCTGTCAATTTGTACCAGAGGCGATCATGATAGTTGTGGGAAGGACATGGCAATAACTATCCTAAACACATTCCTTTACCAGACCCCATTATTTAAATGCCTGTCTGTCAGTTAAATTTTGCCTATCCCCCATCTTCAAATTTAGTGAAATGGACTCCTGAGCTCCAGTCATGAATCCTAGTTGTCACTATATCTCATAGCTCAAGAATCACCTCCCACAAGACAGATCCCTGTCTTTGCTATGGCATCCTTTACTTTCACTATTGGCCTAACCATCTCAACACATGGCACTAAAGTTGGTACTCTAGATGTTTCTACATATAGAATGAATGCATGCACCATTGTTATTTCTTCTGAAAAACTATCTTCTAGTTCTGAAACAAGAATCCAGACCTACTTGTCCTCAGACAAAGAGCCCCCTGTATCTCCCCACACCTCTCAATCCCTAGTAGATGGGTGCTAGAAATTTTCTTGGGGTGTGGCAGGATCGAAGGGTTCTGGCTCCAGATGGCCTCCCCAGGCCCTCGATTGGGGGAGGATTTCTTTTCTTTACATCAGTTCATTCCTCTTCTTTCAAACATTCTTGGGTTTGCCCCATTGCTTTGATTTTCAGTGTCTCCACCTGTCTTGTGGGATCAAGGTTTCCTTAGTTCTCCTAAGCCTTGGGACCGGCCATAAATACCCTCCCACTCACTGGCTCCTGAAGCAAGTAAGCCGAAATCCTTTAATCCGTTTGAAGTTGGAAACAGCTGGAAACAGGCTGACTGTAGAAAGAGCAAATGGAGACCAGGGGATATTAAGTCTCTTGGGCTACTTTGTTCCATCAGGCATTTGGCCACATAATTGTGGCTGGTGCTTCCTGGATGTCCTGTATTCTGGGAAGCCCCTCCCAGGTCCACCTCCTTGAATTCCAGGGCTCGTACTGGGTTTCTCTCTCCCCCAAAGACCTTCTTCATCCTATGTTATTTTGCTATTGACTTTGTTTCACCCCTCCTCCTCAGGAGAAAAGGAAACTGGGATGATATTAATGATAGATCCCAAGTATCCCAAGGAAGCTTCTAGCAGAAATAGACTGTCCATCCAGAGTCAACTTTTTGTTTTAAACAAGCAGAAGGCCAATTGCTCTTCCTTGCAGGAGTGAGGGCTGCTGGGAAGGATATCAGGGCTGGGTCTGGGGCAAGAGAGAAATGGCTGATGAAGACCCAACCCAGAACGCCATCAGGAAGCTTTATGCTGCTCAGATTGCTTCCATTTCCCTCCACACTGGCTTTGAGAAACGATCTCACAGCCAGCACCTCTGAGTTCATACTCTGCCTGTGCTTGAGGAGGCTGTTCACCTGATGCAAGGCCTCACCTTAAGCCCAGATGTAGACTTGCATCTTCCAGGAGCCAGGGCAGCCTCAGAGGCAGCATTTGAAAGGCAAGTTGATGGAGAAGGCCCCTGTGCAGCCTTAGGATCTATGACCTCCTCATAGGACCCCTGCCAGCAAAGTTTCTGTGCTTTATGTTTCTTCATCTTAAACCTGAGGTACTACAAAACAACCTAAAAATGATTATTTTGAGGATTAGTAGTCTAATCCATATATACTAAAAACAGTGCTTCCCACATAGGACAGCTCAGTCTATACCCTGATAACTCATCCTAACCCATATATACTAAAAACTAGTGTTCCTCACATTCTGGCACTTCAGTCTATACCCTGATAACTCATCCTATTGTTCTGCTTGATTGAGCTTGAGGGGATATTTTACAGGGACCATCAGGGTTCCTCAGTGAGGCATGCCACTTCTCCATTACACCTCTTGGAAAAAAACAAAAAACAAAAAAACAGAGAAAGTCTAAAATTCGCCACTACCAGCAGAGGATGGGAACACAGGAAGCGGCCAGCAATGGCCACCACATTTGTTTGCTCCCATTTCAGAAGGGCTGTTCGTAAAGGGAAACCTCGGTCTCTCGGCTCCTACATGTCATAACTGACTCCACAGCCAGGAATTACAGGCATCTGAGAGTAGGAAGAATATGCCTAGCTGCTTGGGAATGTGCAGGGAAAGGAGTTATTTGCTTTGGATTGGGTTGGGCCTTCTCAGTGTGCTGTGGCGGTGCTTGCTCAGTCAGCTGGCTTAGTCTGGAATGGTCGGTAGAGCTGGAGCCTACAGAGAAGAGGTTTCAGAGGTGACAGATCGACAAACTTATGTGTTGGGATGGATTTTGAAGGATCCATCGTTTACTAATAATTAAGATTCAAAAGTGTGAAAATGAATTCAACTTAGTTGAAATTCATTCATAAAAAATATGAATATTGAAAAAATGTGGGTGCTCATAAATGGCCCCCTCTCCCCAGACACTTGAGTTTCCCCTGGTGTACTGCTATGGCCTATATGATGGTTGATGTTAATGTGTTTACATGCAAGATCAAGGGAAGTTCCCAGTTTGGTTTCTGTAACTCTACTCTCGACCCTATTAAAGAAGGAATGAGTGCAGGAGAGAGGCAAGGGGCAGGCTGGGGCAGCAGGCCACTCCTGTGTAAACTGTGTCTGACAGCACCTCACAGAAAGGTAGGAAAGCAGTTCTCTCATTATTTATCCTAACAAAATGCAGTATATTTGGATCAACAGAAAAAGTGTTTTTTTACCAAAACTTTTTGAGAATACGTTTGTTGATTTTTCTTTTCAGAGCCAGTGTTTTTGGGACTTTATCAGAAGCACAGGTCTGCACTTCTCATTTGGCAGGCAGACTGCAAATGATAACCGGAAGCTGTGGGAGCACCATACTGTCACCACACCAAGAGTACTTAGATGCAGCAATGGGTCACAGCCATACTAGCTACAAACTCGAGCCAGTGCGGTTTCCACAAACAAACCAACCAGCAAAAGCCTAGGCAGGTTCTCCACATGTTTTGTGTTAGTGACCCTTCATGTAAAGTTAAGCAAAATGAAAACACAGTGACTGAGGTTTCTGGGAAAGCTCAGGACTCATAATTCTAGGGTTGTCTAAGTTAGGTGTCCAAATATGGACAAACATGGACATTTGCTGGGGCTTCTCCTGTTTCTTGGCTTGCAGGTAAACTTTGGTTAACTGCTGAGCAAAATCTCATTTCCCTGTGTTTCTGGCTTCCTGCTGCTTCGCTCTTTCAACATTTGAGAACAGTCAGTAGTCACTTTGAAGTGGTATCTGCTCTGTCCACTAAACTTACCCCTGGCTTGAAGAATCTCATACGGCAAGCAAACTTATAAAAACAAATATTTACCCTGTACCCACAGATAAGCGTAGCTCTCATCCTTATTAAAGAGGCTTCTCTTGGCAGCAGTGGAAGCCATCACAGAAAACCACAACTGGTCAAAATACAGGGAATCGCTGAGGGCGGGTGTCCAGCCCCAGTGGATACATCTGCAAGACAATTTTCGTGCTTAAGGCTCAGGGAACATTTTAGAAGAGGGAGCAGGAAGTTTGTAAGAGCCAGAGGTCTAGGACATCTGCCAAGACCTTGTGCCTCTTGAGATGATAGGAAACTGCCACAGTATTGTGGCCTAAATAAGACCTGAACACAACACCACCAATGGACATGCTACTGTGGAAGGGGGCAATTGCAATGGGCCCCAATCATAGACAGAGAACTACAGGAAGCTAGAGAGTGTAGAGAGGGAATTAGTCTTCCTAAGGGATGGGCCTTATGAGCTATCTACTACCAAGTGTCAGCCCTGAAAACATACATACAGACGACGCTAAATGGACTCAGTAGGTTGTATGTATATGTATGTGCATATATGTAGTAAAAAAATAACCAAAAGAAAAAGATGCCATGGAGTAAGAGTGGGCCACGGGAGGAGTTGGGGGGCAGAAAGGGAGATGAAGTAATTGCATTTTAATTTACAAAATTATTTTTAAAGCCTATGCCAATGACAAGGTCTCAGCGTGACATTTTTCTTCCGAGGAACAGTGTAACAAGGGTGTCCTAGTTAGGGCTTCTATTGCTGTGAGGAAACTCCAAAGCAGGATGGGATGGAGCAGGTTTATTTCATCCTACAACTCCCAAGTCCCGCTCCATCACCGAGGGAAGTCAGGGCAGGAACTGCAGGCAGGAACATGGAGGCAGGAGCTGCTGCTGCAGAGGCCATGGAAGAACAGAGATGCTGCTTACTGCCTTGCTCCTCATGGCTTACTCAGTGTGCTTTCTTTAACACCCAAGACCAGGTGCCCAGGGGTGACACCACCTACAATGGGCTGGGCCCTTCCACAGAAGTCACTGATTGAGAAAACATCTCACAGGCTTTCCTACAGGTCAGTCTTAATGGAGACATTTTTCTCAATCATGGTAACTCTAGCTTGTATCAAGTTGACAAAACAAAGCAAAATTAAGCAGGATAGAAGACATCTGTTGAAAGCATGGAGCTGGGGCCTAGATTAGCTAGGCTCAACTTTCAGATCCAATATTTACAGGCTATGACCTTGTCCAAGTGTCAACAACTCCGGTTCACTTTCCTCATCCATAAAGAAGAAAAAGAGACATCATTCGCTTCCCTCATCTGCACCCGAGGAGAGACTGCTGCATAGTCCAGTGTGTGGACACAGGCCCTGGGAAGCCATTACCAGGCAGGCCTGGACCGTTATGTTATCTAATGTGAATGCATTAAAATTACCACTATGCTGCCCTTCCCTAATCCACCAGTTACCATGGTTTCCCTCTGACTATCGGCTGACCCCAGACATGCCACGCTGTACTTGTATCACTAATCTTTAATTATGTATGAGTGAGGTCTGGTTCCCAGTGTGGTCCAAGTCTGCTTCGCGCAAGGCCTTTTGAGCTACACGATGTGTGCTTATGTTCACGCCGATAACCAAGCCTAAACCCCAAAGTCATCCAGTATTTCTATTTTTAAAGTGGCTCAAAATCTTACAGGATTAACAATTCTGTGAGTCTTGGGTCTCTTTCTGGAGGTGGGGGTGAACTTGAAGGGCACTCTGATATGGGATCTGGCACGGGGAAGATTTCAGGCCCAATTCAGACCTCTGGGCTGCAGAGGGAAGCCAGGGGTCAGCCTGACGGAAACAGTATCTGCCTGCAGGGTCAGAGGGGCAGGAAGCCAGGCCATGGCTGCGGCCTCTGCAATCAGGAACAGGTGGGGAAAGGAAGTAACCGTCAAGATGGTCTGAGGTAAATCTTTCAGGATGTAGCCTGGGCACACGCAGAACCTGCCAGGGACTTTCAGTAGAGGTATGGGGACGACCAGCTGGCTCCTTTGGTCTCTCTCTCATTCCCTCTCTCTCTCTCTCTCTCTCTCTCTCTCTCTCTCCCCCCCCCCTCTCTTTGTCTTGTGACTTCCTAAGGTCTTCTAAGGTGGGGTTTTATACCATTTAATTATCTGAGACTGACACATTCCTTCAGGAATCTTTTGAACTTTGAGATAGAAGGGAATTCTGTAATGTGAACTCCAGCTCCTCTCTGAGCTCTGTGCCTCCAACTGAATAGAGAGGCTCCATGCCTCCAACTGAAGATTGGGAGAAAATTCATTGAAAATGAATTTATATGCGCAAGTTACAAGAGTTTCATTGATTAGCACCACATAGTCAAGTGACCACTTTGCTACATGTCACAAGGACCCAGTTACACAAAGTGGAAGCTGCACAGGGTGACTTCCTGCCTAGCTGGAGGAAGTTTTGTTGTCCTTAGCTAGTCTCTGTGGGCAGCATGGTCTCACTGCCTAACCTACTGCCCTACTTTGTTACATTTGCTTTGGGCACGTCTGACTCTCAGTGTGTAAGAGATGAATTTATTTCCTGAAACTAACCTGAGGACAGACATTATTATTGTCCTACCTTTGTGGATGAAGACACTGAAGCTGATAAAGTTTATGTAACGTGCCCAAGGCCACTGTACAAGGTCATGGTCCATGCACTTGGGAATTAAGTTCAAGCCTGTCTGACTTCTATCCTCCCTGCTAAGGTCCTAGTAAGGATCAACCACAGTCACTTAGGGGCTCAGTGTAGCCAGAGGATGGCAAGTTCTAGGCCAGGTATGATTGGTTCTCAGGCTCCACTGTTAAAAGTGTGGCATCCCTTCAGTTATGAGATGGAAGGAAAAGGACAGGCTGCAGTCGGAGCACGGATGGAGGATGGGATGGGTGCAGATGGGGATGATTCCTTTTGTGTGACTTGAGTGAATGATCCAGAAAGGTCGGTGGGCCTTGGCCTTTCTCTCCTCGGGAGAGATGTGTGGGCAGACTGGGCCTCTTGCCAAAGCCTGTTTTCAGAGCCTGAGCTCATATCTGCCACATTCTTATCAATCTGCCCTGTGGCCTACAACCCTGGTGACCCACACAGCCACACACTCCTCCACATTGCAGCCTATCTTTCCTCAGGGATGGGCCTCTTTCTTCCCCTATTTCCCTGGTCTGATTCACATGACACTGTCAAAGCCGACAGGCCCATGCAGCCCACAAATGAACTACTGCATCAAATTCTCCTATCCTTAATGGGTTAGAATCTTTGCACCCCACTCTACTATGGTCTCTGTCCTCTTCTCAGAGTGTATTATTGGGTGTCTTATATTCTCCCTCTGATGATGGGAAATCATCAGAATGTGTCCTCCTTGTCAAGAGGCAAATTTTCGTGTTCTCTCTTGGATTCTGTCATCCCTGCACTCCCAGCTCATCTTCTCCCCACAGTAACCAGCTTAGGGCAGTTGCTGCATTCTCTAGATCTTTCTAGGTGCTGTGGAGGTGTGCCTGCTTCCTTCCAGTGCCATGTTTTCCTCTCTAGCACATATTTACAGCGCTGTACATGTTCCTCAGAATTGGCTCTGAATGTCCATCCTTTGATTTACTTACTTTAAGGAGTGGGTCGTCGTCAGCCCTGCAACTCTACACTGTTGGCAGAGGAGGTTTCACCTCTCCATTCTGAGGCTGACTGACCTGTCAGTTCAGAATAGCCATAAAATATGGTTGGCATCCGAGGCCCTCACTCTGCAAGGTCTGCCAGCCATGTGGAGGCTATAGACAGAATTTATTCCTCCCCCCTTCCATCCCCCCCCCAAGACAACAAGTAAAGCACGCCACAGTTCACCAACCCAAAGGGCCAGGAAAGGAGACAAAGAAACAACTTCACGTCACCCTGAATCCCATGAAACAAGGGCATGTTTGTGTGTGTGTGTGTGTGTGTGTGTGTGTGTGTGTGTGTGTCTTTGATAAATATGAGGTGTACTGAAATTAGAGGCCATAAATTTAGGAAGGAAGAGGGGATGACTTAGATTTAATAGAACAAACTGCTACATGAAATCTGCTTTATTAAAGTTAATTAAAGGAAGTGGAAATGGTCATTTATTAGCAGAATTTAGCCTTCCAAGTACTAGCTTGTGAATACAGATGCATTTCTACATAGAGTTCTGTGTGAAGCTGTGGAGTATGTGCCTGGATTTAAATATAAGTTCTTTTTTTTTTCTTTTTGGATTCTGATTCACTCCTTAATACAGGCTGCCCTTGAACTATTGATCCTCCGGTAGCCATCTGCCAAGTGTTGGCATTACAGATGTGCACCAGTGTGTTTGGTACAAACAGTACGAAATATTTTAACATTTCAAAAATTACATTTATTTACTTAGTGCATACGCATTCTCAAGCGTGCTCCATGGAGTGAGTGCATGTGAAGGTTAGAGGCAGCTGTGGGAGTGCCCTTCCTTCCACCACGTGAGTCCTCAAGGTCAAGTTCAGGTCATCTGGCTTGGTGGTCCTTTCCTCAGGAGCCATCTCAATTGCTTAGCACAAAATCTTTTGTTTCAAATCCTAAAAAACAATGGTATCTTTATCTGATCTGTGAATTTATTTATACAAAGACCACTATAAAGATGTAGAATAGGAAGATATTTCACATATGCTTATCTATTATAAATAACATTTTATAAAATAGTCCTATGTCAAAAGAACTGACAAACTTTCCTTCTCTCCTGAACAGCAAAAACAGAGCATTAGTTTAAAAAGTCACTATTCAAAGGCAGTGGGTGGGTTGAGGACTGGGCCTGCTGGCCTCCATTCTCAGTAACTTAAGAGTCTTGAGGCAGGGGGATTGATGTTTCAGGGCTTTGTTTTGCTACAAAGTGGATTCAAGGTCAGTCTGGACAGCTTAGTGAGGCCTGTGTCAAAATAAAAAGTGAAAAGAGATATGGATGTGATAGAGTAGGTTAAATGCCTGTGAGAGAGAGAGGCACACAGTAGGGCACAGTACTGAGAGAGAGAGACAGCCACACAGTAGGGTACAGGCCTGTGAGAGAGACAGCCACACAGTAGGGCACAGTACTGAGAGAGAGACAGC